>VZTB01000309.1:25828-140424 GCA_013397245.1 Thryothorus ludovicianus | reverse complement strand
TGTTAGTTAACCCAGAGCTTTTGGGGGGGAAAGTCTTATGGTGAATTACTAAGTCAGTCTTCCCCTGCCCAGCCTGGATTCTCCCTGTCTGCTGATGGAAAAGTAATCCTAACTTACTTAAAACCAAGCAGCTGGGAGAAGGTTTGCCTCAGGAGTGTGTGTAAAAGACTGGTGACAGTAGCTTTGAGGGGGGTTTAAAATCAGCCAAGTGTTTACCTGGGGCCGCTGAGAGTCGAGGTTTGACGGGCTCTGGGAGACCCCGCCAGCAAAGGAGGGAAGGGCCGGGGCGAAGGGAGCGAGCGGGCTGTGTTCTTAATCTTTGTGTATCGCTGCTGAAAAAGGCGATAAAAACTTACGGGGGACCTGTGTTGTGCTTCAGGTGACAATGACTATTCGCCTGAAAGGGAGCACTGTGGCATGGCCATCGACCTCACCTCCAGCACTCCCAATGGGCAACACACCTCCCCCTGTCACATGGCAGGCAGTAAGTCTCCTCTTAAGCCTGTTTCTCTCTAGCTGAGGGTTGGGTTGGTCTGGTCCTCCTGGTCCTTGGTTTGCTTACCAAGTCTTAGCCACTGCTGTTGGCGTTGCTCATAACAGAGGAGGACAGGGGAGATTTGCCTTTTTATTTTTTTTTTTTTGGTTCTTGTTCGTGCTGGTGTCTCATCTGAACATGAACGGGATTACTAGTCTGAACTATCCCAAGGTGGAATTTGAGAGCTGGTCCTTACCTGCTCCAGGTAGGAAATCACTAGGCTTGACATGTCCTGGTTTTGTTTCCTCAGGTTCTGAAATCCAAATAGAAATTGCTGTTATTATTATTAATATTATTATTACTATTACTTATTTTGCTTCCTGAAACAGCTTGAAGTAGCTTTATTTGAAAACAAACACATTTTATTTACAAAACTATAGTTGATTGTAACAAACTGAAAGGAGCTTGGTTTAGAATGTCGGGTAGAAACTGAGAGTTTTGTGAGTCTGCACAGTGAGAGTTTCAAGAGCTGATAATATTTAATAGAATTATTCTCCTGTTATACATGGGAGGTGGATAAATGTAGTTTACACAATTTCTAAAAGCAACAATCTTCATTTTCTGTGTGTGCGAGTGCCCTACCTTGTTGAAGTGTTGGTAACAGTGTTACATCAAGATATTTACCTTTAATGTAACCTCTGCACTTACAGTCCGGAAAAAATGTTACGAGCATTTCTTCCAACATGCTTACAGAGTGTTCCTCTCTAAGTGTTACTTCTTTTCTTTCTGGTTTGTGTGTACTACAGATAGGTATTGCTGCATTTAAACTGGAGGTTTAGTATAATGCCCTACCGAAAAGAAAGAGCTTCTAGGGTTGCTTGCTTAAAAATGCAGAGTGTATTGCCTTCAGAGTCTTTCTGAGAAAAAGATGTTACTTTCCTTTAAGAATTCTTTCCTCTTGCAAATTATGGGTAAAGCACACTTTTATGAGCCTTTAAACTGAGGGTTATTATGAAGATCTCTCAATTATATACATGTTGCTGGAGAATATGATTTCTAATACCATGGACTGAACTTTATTTGACAACCACCCATAATTCAGCATCTTTAGACAATTCCAATTGTGCTGCACTGGGATTCTGATATACTTTATTATGTTGTAAAAGTTTTACTACTCACTTTCTTCATTTTCTTTGTTTCCTTTTTATTAATGGGACGGCTTCATTGGAAGGGAAAAAAGTATCTGTGTTTTAAATCTTCTTTATAATCTAGACTGAAAACCAAAGTCAAATTAGGAATAAAAAGCTCTAGAATGAAGTCATGCAAAAGGTTTTAACACACTCAGTATTTTCATGTTCATTGTGTTAACATTTTCAATGGTTTTTAAGCTTCATAAGTTCTTTGCAACACGTCCGTATCTGCAGCCTTGGTGACTATCTTATTTTTTTAGAGGTGTTTTTTGGTCTCTCACAGGTGTCTCAAACACTTTCATCACTGCTGCTCTGAGTTAAAGATGTGCTGCTATTGAAAAATTAAGGACTCTGCCTGGGTTTTCCAAGACAAACAAAACTCAAGCTTCTTAAGTGTATTTAATTTATTTACTCTTTGCAGGTTTAGGATTGTTTTGCAGAGAGGTGGCTTGTGCTGCCTTAAACATGGAAGATATTGATCAGAGGTTGTCAGTTTCTGTGGCAGCTGTTACATTGGTTCGTTTAATATTTTTGGCCAAATCTTGAATCTGGCATGTGTAGGCTAAATTGCAAGGCTGAGCTTTCCACTTGTTTTATGGGGCACAGGAAATCCTTTTAAGGGTTTGGTAACCCAGGAGCCTGCACCTCTTTTTTCAAAACTCTTTTGGGGTTTTTTTGGTATTTTAAAAGGAAAGACAGAGGTGGAATAGCTGTTGGAAATATTTTGTATTATTGAATTTAGTACCTCCCAGTGAATTGACCCATCATCCATTGTTTTAAGCAAGAGTCAGTGGCTGTATTCTATTTCAGATTGGTTTGATTTCCAGTGGATTGCTGGAGATTAGATGATGTTGGCTGCCATTACAGCAAAGCCTGAGGTGTGTCATCCAGACTGGGTAGGACTTGGGAATGGAGGAGGTGATACAGGGAGCAGACCCCAAATATTTGGCTCTCGAATTGGTTGCTGGTCATTGCCAGAAGTGCATGGCCCTCTTTGGCTGTGTGTTCTTGATGTGCACCTGCAAGGCAAAGATTGAAGTTCTGACCTTTGTTCTTCTTGCCTTCCATTGAATTGTTTTGAACCACAGCTCTTAATTTAGTCAGAATTTTGTCTGGCTCAGAAGGAGAAGCACCAAAAGAAGGAAATTTCTTGGATCTGTGCTGAAATGACAGAGTAGTGCTCTCCCAGCAACAGCAAAATTACATGCTGGGTAAAGAGTTTTCTATGTTCATTAGCCCCTGGCAAGCTGTGTTAGTAGTTCTGTCTGGATTACTGATGTTTTCAGGTTCTATTCCAAAGCAGTTTGGGTTGAATATTTTGGCTACTGCATCCTTTAACCTATTATCATTTTCAAGTATCTAGATGGTATTTGTAGGTTATGGATGGGGATGACACTCAATTTTCCTTGTGAATGAGATGATCCTGAAAGATGAATCACGCTAAATCACCTGTCATAGCTGACTGATGATCTTACATATACCTGCCTTTAGCAGAACACTGCATGTGTGTTGGTAGATGCTCTGTTCTAAAATACTTCACTGTAGTTTTAGGTAAGCAAAGATTTAAAATACATGTAAATAGTCAAACCGAAGAGGTTGATAGATCATCTCACTTTTCTCTACAGCAAAGAATGAATTAGTGTTGCACCTGCTGAGTACAGATGATCTATTTACATAGCCCCAAATCTGGAAGTCCAGGTTTTCTTTTGATCTTCCATAGGAAATCTCTTATAAAGGCTGACACCCAGAGCTGGGTGTCACAGGCTTGCTCAATTAACTTTGTGTTGGTACTAGAGAGTTCCCTGCATGGCCCTGAGCCCCTCCACAGACCCCACTGAGTTCAAGGGAGTCTGTCTTGTTCCCGCCTGTGAATGCTGAACTGGGCTATAAGTGATCAGAAACCTCCGAATAGGAACTGGCATGCTAATTAAAGGCTAATGGGGAATCCTTATAAAAGAGGCTTTAAAAAGAAATAATTCCCAGTCACCTCCCCATAATACCACACTGAGTTCTTGCTAGAGTTATTAGAGATATTTTCTTTCCTGCAGGTTAAAATGGACTTAGAGGAATGTCTGCTTTAGAAACTGCAGGGGCACAGTTGTTCAATTAGTTGACTCAATCACTGCTTTGTATAGGATGAAGGACACTTTTCTAAGATCACTGGCCTGGTATCATAGGGAAAATAGTAGCAGCAGCTATTAGCATCTGACAGTCAGCGACAAAGGCAATTTCCCCTTAAATTAGAGGCTTGACAGTGGGTGTCCCAGTTAACTTCCTTATCTTTGCTTTCATAGACAAAAGGAGCTCTTAAATGAAACAGAGTCAGAACAATCATAAATATCAAACCCAACATCTGATGTTTGGAACCGATTAAAATTGTGGTATGCTTTCAAGAAGTGTTTATAGTAGCTTGCAGTGTTAGTAAGTTATGAGAATTAATTCATTAAGAGAGTAAGCCATGTCGGCTGGCTCTGCTGCTGAAAATAATGAGGCGACTGCGTTTTCTCTGTGGTGGGGAACGATCGCGCTGTCTGACGAGATCACTAATTGGGACAGCAGCACTAAGTGGGGATGATTTCAGCAGTGGTGTTTAAAGAGAGCTTGGGCAAGGTTTTATTATAATGTAGCCAATATTATATTCCAGGTGATCAGGGTGGGCTATCGGTTGCACTTATTTTGTGGCATCAAAGCCCCAAGTCTTTCCTGATCACTTTCATTTTTCAAGCCTGAGTTGTCATACAACTCCTGTTTTGTCACAGTTGTGTTGTCCTGAGCAGAGAGTTACATGTACCACAGCTGTATCAGCACATCTGTAGGGATAAAGAAAAGTAATTTTGGAGCCTGACTGCTGGAACGAAACCACATAAAGTTAAAAGCTGCTCGGTGCCTCAGCTCCATGGCAAACAAGTCTTGTCACCACCAGAATTTACTCCCAGGCATGGAGTAAATTGCTCTGGGATTCTTTCCTGGCTCAGTATGTGTTGTGGGATTTTCAGTAGGATGAGGTGATGTAGACTTTCCTTTAGGAAGGGTGGGTGAAGCTGGCTGGGCTGGGCTGCAGAGGGGGACTGAATTAGTGCTCTGAGGCAGTCACTCCCCTGATGTGTGCACTGGGGCATGAAGAATTCTGGCAGCCAAACTGCTGTGCTCTGAACTGGGGATTCAGGTCTCCTTTTCTTCCAAATATCTTGGAAAGTGCTAAGAACTAAGACCTGATCACCTCGAGATGCTGAGGAATCTTCTTTCCTCAGCAGCCTTTAAAGAGGATGGTAGGCAGCATTTATGGGTCTGGGTGTCTCCTGCCTCAGTGCAGGGAGGTGGACTTTTGACAGCCACTTGAGATGTCCTCCAGTCCTTTGTGTCTGACTTTGCAGTCTTGACACTTTGATTTTTAGAGCTCAGCTATGGAATTGCACGATGATGCCCAATACAGATGTCCTGTGGTTTGGCAGGCTGAAGGACAGTGAAGATGAGACTTTGCCAGGATGAGCTCAGATGTGAGGGATGAGCTCAATAAAGTGTGGCAGGGAACGGTAAGAAGTGAGCTCCTTTGACACATACAAGAGCATGATCTTTGCTTTTATCCTCCAGACTTCCTGAGAATTGCCAGGGCAGTAGTAGTTATCAAAGTTTTCGCCAATGTGTTTAGCTTTCTTGGAGTTTGAGAGAAAAAATATTAAATGGAAAGGTGATCATCAGGATTTTAACAGAACTAGAAGGGGTTTTCCACACCTAAGAAACCAGAGCTCTGCAAAGTAGTGTTCCACTGTGTTTCTTGAAAAAAACCACAACCCAAACAGAGGAAAGGGTTAACTGGAAATTAAGCATTTCCTGGGATGTACCTTGAATTGTTGTAGCTTTATCCACATCAGCTCAGATTTTTCACACTGGTGTGGTTAAAATCACGAAATAGTTCCTCTGATACGAACTCTGTGTGTAAACCAACACAGAGTAGCCACTGAAATGAGTTGTGTCTGAGTATCTGTAGCCCACACTGCAGTGGTGAAGGGCTCCTGTGTGTATTTTCCCTGTCTTCTGTCACAGTCCTGGCATTCCCTATGGAGCTGCATACTCGGCTGCAAAAACATTCCTCCCTCTCAGTGAGTGTTATAACGAGGGTGGAGTGAAATGATCAGTTAATCTCATTAAATAGGTTTTTATTCATTCTGATGGAAGTCTCTTGAGAGGTCATCTGCCAGGGCTTTGTTGCAGCACACACCTTTCTTAGGAAGCTTCTGTTATTCTCCTGGACTGTCAGGTTCAGTTAACTTTCCCTGGTACACACCCTGTTACAACACTGTGCTCTTGCTAGCTTTGTAGTCAGCAAGTTTTCAGTGTTTGCTTCTGGAATTTCAGTTCCTTTTCAGACATGCCAACGAAAAGAGCAATCCTCATCTTCCATGAAATATGACACTTCAATAGCAGCTGGATGACAAGATACCCGTTGGAGAGTGTTCTGTGTTTCCCATCCCTGAATCTGGGGGAAGGTCCTACTCCTGTTGAAATCAGTGGGTATCTTCATCCAGGAAATGGGTTCAAAGCCTTCTTTCCAGTTCCTGTAGTCCTTCTGCTAAGTGATGGTTTGCAGGTTGGCAGGACTAAGTTTTACTGTGGAAATGCAGCTGCCTTTGTGCAGTACTGAGGGTGAGTAGTGCTCATCCTTCCAGTACCAAGAGGGCTCCTTGAAGGAGTGATGCTGTTCTATCTGGGAGCAAAAGGCAGAGCCTCCTTTTCTGCTTTTTGCTTCAGTAATCACAGGGAATGAAAATCCTTGAAGAACCTACCTTGAAACAGGTCTAAAATTGACCTGTTCTAAAATTCTGTGGAAGATTGAAGAGAAGGCTGAGCTACTGCTCTGTGTAGTATCAAGACCTGTCACCAGCCCAGGTGAGGAGCCTGTGCCACAGCGTGTTGTCCCTTCCTTAGGGTAGTGGAGGCTTGTTTGGAGTTCAGGCAACTGACTGCTGCATCCCAATGAATGGAAGCAAGCAGAGCTAGATTATCACCGAGAAGCAATGAACGTGACAGATATGGCTCTGGGCTAAGTGACCAGAGGCCCAAACTCTGGTCATTGTAGCGGAGTCTCTTCATGTTTCTGTGCTTTTTTTTTTTTTTTTTTTTTTTCCCCTCTTGCCTTTTATTTTCTGAATCACAGAAGTTGTAGATCACCTAGGATGGAGACTTGGATGGTACATGTTAGCCTTTGTTAAAAATAGGATTTTTTTACAATATCCTCTTTGCTTACAGGTTATTTTGCATTTAATTTTTGCAGCCCCACAATGAGATGCATTCAGAATTACCTTAACACCAGTGCAGCTTATTTCCTGTCCTGCACAGGTAGTGGTCCTAAAGTACCCTGTTGTGGTATGATTACATTAGAGCACCCAGGGAATTTTAACTCTTCCCACACCGCTGAGCATTGTCAGGTCTGTGTGTGAACGAGCCCCTGTTCACACTGCCCAGCAAAATGTGCCCTTGATCTGGAGCCAGGTCTACATTACCGGCTTCTGCTGGCACTGCTGTGTCAGCCTGTGGCTTTGAACAACTATAATCCCTCACAGGCAGAGAGATGCTGGCAGAAGCTCCTGCTCTGAGCACAGCCCTGGCTGGCAGGGTCACCTGCAAGTGCTCTTACAGGTGTTACATTGGAAAGTACAGTAAAACAGCAGACTCTGTTCCTGGAAGAGCATGGGCTTGATTGATCTCCCTCATTTCTGTGTTCATAGGTCATGTCAACTTCTGTGAATTAGAATGTCTTTTTTGGTTTTTTAACTGACTTTTGCTTTCTCTCTGCCTCTTATTTTTAAAAAAATCTTTTCAGTTTGGGGGTTTATTCCTGTAATGCTGTGTGGCCAAGGCATAGCACCACATGGGTGGTGGGCTCTGCGTGTGTTGTATGAGCTCCTTTGGCTCGTGGTTGCTCTGTGTTTGTCCTGTCCAGAGAGGTTACAGGGATCTTGGTCTTCCGTTTGGTGAAGCTCAGGTTGATGGTCAGATCCCTGTGTCCTCTCAGATATGGGTGGGAGGTCAGCCCTAGGGCCAAACCATGCTCCTACCCCCAGTGCAGATGGTGTGAATATCTGTGTCTACCAAGTGGTAGTGAAAAAAAAGACGGAGGAATTGAAGTGCATCATTCTCCTACCCAGGTAGGAGCCCCTCTTCTTAGTAGACTGTGGGTTTTACACAAGGCATGAGCCAAGGAATCTGATTCACTGCAGACCTATCTGCTCACCCCACCATGGTTTCATGTTACTTGGAGAAGCTGCACAGACTGTTTTTATTTCCAGCCTCTTTTCCTGCTGTGGTGATGTTGATCTGGGCACAGGTGTAGTCAGAGCAGTGGGGGAGAGAGATGGGGAAGATCAGTGTGAGCATTCCAGTCCGTGTTTTGTCTCTGGCTCGGACAAGGCCTTCGGAGGACTCAGTGCTACTGTCCACCCTGAAACTTCAGGCAGTGGGGACAGCCACACCTCGGTGCTTCTGTTGTCAGGCTCTTTGTCCTGGGGGTTGGACAGCTCATGTGTTTCTCAAAGGAGGTAGGACATCGTGAAGTACAGAAGATCCATTCATCTTGTTTCCTGTCCTACCTATCATGTATCTTATGATATTATATTATATTTTATCTTATGAATCTTCTTCTCACGTGAGGAGGTAAGGCAGGCAGGCTGTGTTTCCTCTCCAGCTAATGGAAGATCTGGGCAGGGCTTATGGGAGAGATGCTCCGTTGGCCGTTAAACCGCATCTGTGACGGAGCCTGACATTCCGGTGGGGGGATTTTCTTGTTTGTCCCCTCTGTTCCTCACTTGAACAAAACAAGCGTTAGACTAAAGATACCTGTGCTGTGACCTTTAGCATCAGGCTGGAGTTTTCTCAGCTTCTTCTTAGTGATGTTTTCTTTGCATTTCCCCCCAGCCTCTGAAACCTCCCAATTCTATCAGAAGAAAGTGATGGTTTTTCTCAAGGGGCATGTGTTCCCTCAGTCCATAAAAATTATGTTGGTGAATGGCCTTCAACGCTGGCTGCAGAGCCCTGTGTTATGCTCAAGTCCATGGTAATTTATCTCATAATTACTCTTTGATTTGGGAATGTTGTGTGCAGTTCTATGAGAATTCACGCCTAGTCTTTCCTAGACATCAACTCAACTTTGGGACGTTTTATGATTCCTTTTGCAAGCAAATTTGCTTTTTAAAGTAATGATCTAGCCATAAAACACAAACTGTGAGAGTTTTTGGTAACTCTATCTCTGCATCATTTAAACTTCAGCAGTGTAGATTAAATACCTGCTTTAGTCCAAGGAGCAGCGAACAAA
This sequence comes from Thryothorus ludovicianus, assembly GCA_013397245.1. Classification (NCBI taxonomy): domain Eukaryota; kingdom Metazoa; phylum Chordata; class Aves; order Passeriformes; family Certhiidae; genus Thryothorus; species Thryothorus ludovicianus. The sequence continues at coordinate 131,450 of VZTB01000309.1, read as the reverse complement.
GGTGGTGGGAATTCCCATCTTTTGAAAATGAAAGAAGTTGCTTCTTTCTGTATGAAAACAGCAAGTCTTTTTACCCAGAAGAAATATGTGGTTTATTCATCTGAGGAAGAGTAGCTGGTCTCTTAAAGTTGTGGATGGTTTAAAAGTTTCCAGGAAAGAGTGGCAGTAGATTGAAGACCTTGCTCTGGTTAGCAGCCAGGTCTGTGATAGAGGGAGACAGCTCAGGCAAAAAAAAATAAAATGGCGTTTGGTTTTTAATCTTATTTCTGGAGAAATTGATATCCTGCAGGGTTTGCCTTGTCGAGATAACGGCCCCTGAAGGAGAATAAATCTTATTAATTAGCAGTTTTGCATACTGCTTTTAATTGTCCGTTCCTAGGTACAGGCTTTGTATTGCACGTGTGCTGTGGTGGTGAGGGGCCTCCCTCCTGCATCCCTGGAGAGTCTGCAGGGATCTGGCTCCAGTGCAGAGTCTGCCTGAGTATAGAAATATTTCAGAATACACCACTGGACCTTAAATTTACTCACTGCCTTAATCCTCATCACCTTTCAGATTTAGGCATGTCCTAAATGTAGTTGTAAGTAATAGTTTTACAGTTTAATCTCCCAAAATTGGGTCAACCTTACCAGTTGTTTTGACCTTGTTACCAACACAGGTAGTTCCTGTGTGGGTCTAATATATCTCCTTGCAGCTATTGTGGAACAGTCTGGAGTTTCAGCTTTACCTGAAACCCCCTGTTTGAAATCTTCCCCTGCCTTAAATACACAGACCCCTCTCTCTATCACTGTAGGGTATTATCCCTTGGATAACCTAGTCTTCTAGAGAGTAATATAACAGTGTCTCCTTGTTATATCATGCTTTTTCAGTTTTAAGAACTTTAGAAAGGATACCAGTTGAAGAGATACAAATGAGTGGACAAAATTTTAGGCTGAAGAGGTGGAGAAAAAGTAAGGAAATTAATCTTAGCATCAGCACCTGTAGGTGGGAGGCAGTCAGCTTTATAATTTGTGTATGTGACTGCAAATTGTCAGAGTATAATTAACTCTCAAGAGTTCAGAAGAATGATCTGTTAGTTGTGTATCTAAGGGTCAGGTAGTATATAACATTAGCAGACTGTGAGAGCTCTGTGAGTTTATTCTTGCCTTCTTTTAAATTTGTATTCTATGAGTTGCACAATTTATTTTGCCAAAATCCTGTGTACCTACATGTGAATCCCAGTGTTCTCATAGTTTAAATGCTATGACCTGTCAGCTGCCCCCAAATTGCCTACTATCAAGTAGAGAAGGTTGGCAGCCAAAGAAAAAGATAGGAGAATGTGTCCAGCCCTGGTCTCTGACAAGCCAATACATGTGCAGTGCAGTAATGCAAATGGAAGGCACTTAGAGAGGGTTTCAGTCACAGACAACAGAGAAGTACAGGCTTGAAAAATACTAGGAAAATGCAATTCTTGTGAAACAAGGAAGCCAGAAAGAGGAGAAAGAGGTATGTGAATTATGCCTCAGCTAAAGGAAAAACTATTAAGCGCCGCCCTTTTCAAATGTCAAATGCATGGGAAAAAGTTGTTGGAAGCCAGTCTCTGCTAAGTTTGCTGCTTGCAAAACCTACTTTTTTTTTGTGAAATGTTTGTGCAAAAATCACCTCTCTGGTCTGCCTGTGAGACCAGACATGACTCAGGCTATCAGCATGTAACATGGTTTCAGGTTGCTGTCTTACTGCTCTTGGTCTAAAATGCTGTAAAGAAGTGTTTGCTTTTTTTCTCACTTTTGAATTGCTTCATTCATTTAATGTCATTAGCGCTATTGTTACTTAAATTTACCTTCTGACTGGTAACCATTAAATATTTATAGAGAAATCGATAGTAGTGAGATTTTTGCTCGAGTAAATATATATCACATATGTACTCAAAACCAAAGCAAACTGCAGTGCATTCCAGGAAATAATCTATAGTGCTGCTCTGTAATGTTCTTCCTCATCTTCATGTCAGGATGTTTTATCTGTGCTCACCCATTCCTGCCCCAGAACTCTGGCAGTTCTTTTTAACAGCCTAGAACAACAGAGACTTAGGAAAAGAGTAGAAGTGCTTTCTCTGTAGAAATGTGAACGATAATTGCCATATAATTATCCAATGTTCCTTAATGATTGGATACAGGGAGATGCTTAGGTTTGATGTTATGTCTGGTAGACAGCGCCCCAGACACAGACTGCTGTACCAGAAGAAGAGAGTGGAACTGGGGGCAAACCCAGCCCTTCCCAGCATTTGGCAAGGGGAGAGTATTTGTGAGAGAAGGTGGTGATGTAGCAATGGAAAATGATGGTTTAAAACCATTTAAAACCAATGCCTAATAAAAAAAGAAAATAAATAGGACCGGGCTTAACATGACTTTGGAGCTTAAGTTCATTGGAGGGGAAGAGACAAAGGTGTGAGATAGAGAACACAGGGCAGTTTATTCTCCATTTTGGGTCTCTGCACCATTTTCTTGTGCAACTGTAGACAGAATAAATCTTTGTAGACCATCAAAGAGATGACCTTAATCAGTTGTTCTGGCCAGATGTTTTGGAAGGGGGAAAGCTTCCTTATGAGTCAGTGATGAAATTTCAATTTATAGTTACGACTGTAGTTTATAATAATAATTCTAATTATATATATAAACAGTTTAACCTACTATAATGTAAAATGGTAACATTTGCTGAGCTTTGGCTGCTTTCAGATGGTGAAAATGTGCTGGTGGTTGTTGGCTGGGATTCAGAAATATTTGTCAAAATTTTGTGTGCTATGTGAACAACAAAATTTTGTGTGGATTAAGCAATTATTAATTCTCTTCCATTATCCGTCAGATAAAACTACAACTAGCTCATTAACCAAAATTAATTGTAAATAAAGCCGATCTGTTGTTGAGGAAACTAGCTAGAATGGTAATTGGGTAATGATGATGCATTTAATTTCAAAGTGCAGTTTTAAAAGCTACTCCTTTTGGCAGTGATAGAGCAAGGTGTTCTGAAATGAAGCAGGGTGCTTGTCACTGTCATTGTCCTCTTAATTAATGCCACCGCGACTGCCTGTGTTGTGAATCTAATTAGTGTCCCCTGCAGAGCACTTGGAAATGTCCTGATTCTGCTGGCACTGAAGCCAGTGGTTAAACTGTCTTGTGACCTCTGTGGGCAGGAGGCAGTGTGGGAGTGGTGGTGCAGGACATTGTGCACTGCTGGCTTTCCTCCTGCAGCAGCACATCCTCATGTCTGAGCTCTGGGAATAGTGGCTGTGCTTTGGGATTTGCTACTGCCTTGCCATGGAGATAAATCTGGAGTTGCAGGCCAACAAAAAACTGAATTGTGACTCAACGTTTTAAAAATGATTGAGTGAGGAATTTTCCGTGCAGTTTCATTACAATTTTTTTTGCCCCAAGGATTATTTACTGTAGAGTAACTTCCAGCATGGTTTTGCTGCTATTTGTAACGTTGAATTTTAATAAGAAAGGACTTGTTTAAATAGGATAATGTTTTTATCCCCAATTGCCCAGTTCTAATGCTAAAATTAGCATCACAAGTAAAACAGCAGTTGTACCTGGTAGCCTCCATGAACAAGTTCTTGATTACTTTTTTGCTTTATTTTTAAGACCTATTAAATGCTATAATGAGATGAGCACAAGAATGTTTGTTTTTAGCCAACTACCATTTCAGTCATTACCAAAGAAGTGGGCATTGGGTACAGAAGATATCATTCAGGAGGGCCACCAAGCTGATCAGAGGGATGGAGCACCTCTGCTATTGAGGGGAGGCTGAGAGAATTGGGATTGTTCAGCTTGGAGCAGAGAAGGCTTTGGCATGACCTAATTATGGCAAGAAGGATGGACAGAGACCATTTACAGGGGTCTGGAGTGCCAGAGAACAGGGTCAGATTGAATGTTAGGGAGAAATTCCTGACTGTGGGCGTGGGGAGGCCCTGGCACAGGGTGCCCAGAGCAGCTGTGGCTGCCCCATGCCTGAAAGTGTCCAAGGCCAGGTTGGATGGGGCTTGGAGCAACCTGGGACAGTGGAAGGAGTCCCTGCCCATGGAAGGGAGTGGGATGAGATGGGTTTTAAGGTCCCTTCCAGTCCAAGCCATTCCATGATTCTCCTTGTCCCATTATAATCACTCTACTGATTTATTTCTCTTCCTTCTAACTTGGTTTGTAGGGAATTACAGATCTAAAGCATCAACCTAATCTTTAATGTTCCTATTTACGAGATTTGAAGGGAATATAGAATAAATACATTTTACCTATTTTATTTTTAACTTTTTCTCCGTGAGGTTTTTTTTTCCTCTTGTGCTTCCTGGTCCATGGGGAGAAAAACCCTACGAGCATGTTTTAGTTACATCACTAATATTAGAACTGAGTAATCGGGTGGCTTTGGCAGCAGTCTCGTTTATAAATTGTTGGTGAGCAGATGGCTCACCAAGTTGGCATGCCAGCTCCAAACTTTCACAATCATGAGTCAAGTTTTAAATCGCAAGATTGCCTTACATACCATGAGGGTTTTTTTTTTATTTTTAATGTGTGTTTGTTTAATAAATGTAACTCTCGTTGGGTCTTCTCATTCCTGAGCTGTGTTTTGCACCGAAGCGTGGCTTTTCAGCAGTCTGTGGCTTTGGGAATGCCTTTTTTTCTTAATGTAATGAAAGTGAAGACTTTTTTAGTCACATATCTCAAAAACTAATAAATGTGAGTGTAGGGGACATAAAAGTAGGACTTGTCAATCCTGACTAATGTCAAACAGTTCAAATGATTGAGGTAATTCACAAATGAACTTATAGCATCTTTTGGTTTGTATGCACAAATATTTTTTAGGAATAATTTGCTGTTATTTATTTTCCTGGATATGCAGTTCTATGCCAATTTGTTTGTTTTCTGAGTGCAGGGCTTAAGTCATTAGGCAGCATAGAGTACAAATGTTACATTTTGAAATGCAAGAGTGAATATTTTCTGTAAGCAAAATGTAGCAGTAAGGAAACTGGGCCGAGCAAGAGTCCTCAGACATTCTCCCTGTGAACACAGTGAAGTTCCAAAAGGGTCAGATCTTGATCCACTTGAGAATTTGGACTAATATTACTGGAAGGATTTCTGCTTTTTTCTTTTTTCTTTTTCCTTTTCAAGCTATTCCTTTAAGTAAAATTAATATGCTATATGTAGGTTATAATGCATTGTGGGACCTGTTATGGAATGATAATTAGACCTTATTTCTAAATTATTCCACACAAAGTGTGCTGTTGTAAATGCTAAACAACTGTGTTTCATCCATAATCATGTAATTGGTGTGTGCAGCTAATTAGTGTGTGTTCAGTTTAGGCCCAGATTTTTTGGAAATGTCTCCTGTTCTGGTCCTGATTTAGCAAAGCTCTTAAACAGATGATTAACTTCCATTGGCTTTAATAGGACTTAAGCACATTCTTAATCAGGGCCATTGTGTCAAATCATGTCTCTTGGTGACAATCAGAACAACCTGCCAGAGCCGTAGTAAAAATATCTGTAGGTCCATCTTAGATTTAGATTAATCATGTCTTTAATTCCTGCAGCATTTTGTTTCAGCATCTGAAACTCTATGTAGGTATCTTTCTCTCTCTCTCTTTTTAAGCAAATGGTTATTGTCACAATCTAATTGTATGTGTAAAGTTTAAAGATTTTAACTAGCTTGGCAGGCTGTTTACATCAAATCTGTTCAATACACCTTTGAGATGGAGAAGAAGAAAATAGAGAGTGCCTCACTGGAATATAAATGTCAGTGCTGATAGATATCTATGATAGAAAATTTGTGTGGGAGTAATAATTTAGTAATAAAATAGGTCAAATTAATTTTTATGCTGAAGGGGATACCTTACAATAACCATTTTGTAATTTTATGTTTGACAGTTTGCTCTGCATTATGTGGATAGGTGGAGCTGAGATAATGTAATCCATTTCCAGTTGTAAACAAGATTGCTTTAAGAGCTGCAGTAGTAAGATGCATGTTGGCTGACTTTAAGCTGAAAGGTAATTGCCTCTGAATATTAATGTGCATGTGGGGATTTTGTTTTTAATTCTGGGATTTCTTCTTTGCCCTATAGCAGCTCTGAAGAGGCCCTTGTTTTCCCAAACCCTACTTTGCTGCTAATTGAAGCTGATGGCAAGTGTTGAATTTTGGGTCCTTTGCTTCTATTTTATGTGGCCTGTGTTCCTTGGAGAATGCTGCTTTCTTTGGCTGTTATTTTTTTGTTAACCAGCTTTCAAATTGAGGATTTTTGGAGATGCTCTTGCTGTCCTGCAGCAGCTGTGAGTAGTTCCAGGGTTGGACGAGGAAGGAATTGTAGGTTATGAAAAAGGGGAGAAGTTGCTGCACTAATTAAATTGGAGCCTCTTAGAGAAATGAGAGTTAGGGTGCTGGTCCTTGTGCTCTATAGCTAGCAAGCTTTCTCACGAGTAATTTAAGACCTATCCAAAGCCCACTGCACTCTGTAGGAGATTCTCTAAATCCACACACTTGTGGAGCAGACCCCTATCACGGGGGCAAGTTGTAGGTAGTGACAAGCACAGTCTGGGGGAACATCAACCGGCTTCGTTTGTATTTGAAATTCTTTTAGGCATGAAAGGCTACAGGCAGATTACAATTACAGATTACAAACAAGCTGTACCTACCTCAGCTTTCCATTTAGATTCCAGCCCTTGGCTTGTGCAAGCTGTTCCATTACCCACTGCTTGCAGCGAGGCTCAGCACTGGGATTGGTGTTGGGCAGGGTGGAACTGCAGCTCTGCTCTGGAGCAAACTGCAGCTCAGCAGTGCTGCAGGAGCTTGGGAATCTGTTGTGCGCAGGGTTTTAACCTGCACATGTTTCAGTGGCACTGGGTGTGTGGGCTGTCATTAGTTAGGACTGTTTAAAGGTGTTATAACTGACAGGTGCCCCAGATGCCCTTCTAGCTGAGATGACTATTCCTAAGGCAAGCATTCAAAGCAGAGATCAGCATTCCTTGTTCTCTGAGGCAATGCCAGCATTTTTTTTTTCTGAAAAAGAAAAACCAAATAACAAAAAGGGATATTTTTAGCTTGGATCAATTTGCTGATCCAGTTTAGTGCATGGTCTCACACAGTGAGAGGGTGGTGTCTGAGCAGGGATGGGAGCTCCTAGCTCTTTATCTGTTTCTGCAGAGGCAAAGGCACTCTGAGCTGTGCTGGTACCTCACACAGGTCGTCAGCTGTGTGGTCAACAAGGCAGGCAATTGGCTTTTCTGCTGCCTCTGACCCAGTGCAAGGGGTGGTTGCCTCTTGCAGAGAGGGATGGGACCTGCAGCTCAGAGGTGCTGTGTTCACAACCAGCCCATTCACAGGTTGCCTTTAGCTCACAGCTCACATTTGGACCATAACCTCATATAACACCTTTAGTTAAACAGTACTGGTGGTATGAGTGGGAACCACTGAACAGAGCCAGACTTGAAGCTTTTACATTCCTGCACCCTGCACAAACTTCAGGGTATTGAGATTTTTGTTCAGAATGATCTTTAAATTTCCGTAGTGCCCCATCTCCAGTGATTTGGTCTGACACTTCCTGAAGTTAAGGGGAGTCTTGGTGGTATTTCAGTCATTTTTGCAACATGATGCTGCTTGTAGCAAAGCTGTTCTATGGATGCCTTTGCTAAAAAATTACTTAGCTACAGAAACATTTGACTGTAGGCTGGGAAGCAGAAAAAGTGAGGGTGTGTGGGTTTGTGAATGTATGTTGCCCATTAAGGAGTCTCACTCAATGCTGGGTGCTTCATTACAATGAGAAAAATAACATAAAAGGATTCAAATAACTAATAAACTTGTTCACTAATGGATCAGGCACTGTCTTAAGGGCAGTAGTTTAAAAGAGTCCGTTTAATGAAAGTTGACTGGAGGTATGTCCTGTGGCTATTACAAACTTTGTTTTATAATAGCATGTATTTTTCAGTAGCTCCTTGCCATGCTGTAATGTGGTTGGAGTAGGGAGAAATTAGAAAACTGACCATTTCCCGGCAGATAGCGATAAGTTTCTACTCAGTCAGAATGCTCTATGCACTGTGATAGGTTTATAATTATTATCCTAAGATTGATGTTTTTGGGGGGGGAGTGTAAATTTGTGCAGCAGTAATCCATTAAGAAATCAATAATCATTCCATCCTGAAATGCAGTTTCTCTACAACATTATAAATACACACCAAAGATTTGAAACTCTGCCGGTTTGCCCTTCTCCACCCCCCCCCTCCTCCTGCTTCCCTGAATTCCCAAGTTCAATGCCCTTTGTTGTGCTGGAGAACCAGTTACATGGTGGGGCTCTTCTGTCAGGAAAAACAAGGCTGGTAGTATTACCAGGATCCTGAGAGCCAGTAATGCTTTTTAGTGTGAACTTTGCTTTCCCACCAGAAGTACCCTTTTTATCTTGGGGAAGTTCTCCCTCTCCCCTGCCAGGGTTACATCCCTGCTAGATGGGGATGATGAAGACTCGTGCCTTGTTCTTCTCTGGAGAACAGTGGAGAGGAAGTATTACAGAAGTGCAGAGTCGTTGTATGTGTACATTTCCTTTTCCTCACTCCTCCTCGTTCAGGCTTGCTTCTTCATGTAACAGTTCAGAGGTTTGGCTATCAGAGACCAGCACATCCTGCAGGACTTCCCTTTTTGCTCTTAATTCTCCCTAGCTGGGCAAACACAATTTTGAGTTGCTGCTGAAAGTTATCCCTTAATGTAGAGAGCTGGAAACATACTTTATCTAGGAGTGAAGGTGATTATAACTGATAAATAGTAGCTGAGTGAGGAAGAGTGGGAGTATTATTTATATTTCTTTGTGAAGGAATAAATTATATGGAGTGAGGTGCTGGGTCAGCCTGGTTTTGATCTTGCAAGGAAAATTGTGGATGGAGCAGGGAGATGCTATTTCTGTAGCAAGAACCACAAAACACGGAGTATATCTAATATTACATTTCCATGTCTTTTACTTTTATTATTCCTCTACTTTCTTTTTGTTAGAGCTGGTTAAAAAATCATTTCTAATAAAAAAATCTCCCTTTTTCCATTTCAGTTTAAATTATTATTATTTTTATCCAGTTCTGCAGTTGGTTGAAAAAAAGGGGCATTTGTTAATGACAGGGTTGTTTTTTACACCCATGATAGTTGTTTAGGCCTAATTTCCCTCTTTCTCATCTGCCCAAAAAAAGCATGCTTAGCTTGGTATGGTTAACTCAAATATTTTCCTCCTCTGAGAACACTGTCATCCAATTCATGGATGGTCACCAGCCTCTTCAGCTTTGAGAGGGAGAAAAAATCAGTCCTTATCACATCTTTGCTTTTGAGATTTGAGAATCTCAAAGAGATATATCCAGAGGTCCAACAAGTGTGAAATGTGAATTTTGGCAGAGATTTGGCACGCGTGTGCCTCGACTTATTAGAGAATACCCACATGGGTAGAATCATACACGTGTTCTAGTGCTTGCAGACAGAGAGTGTGAGTGAGCTGGTGATGAACAAAACCGGGCACTGAGAAACCAGACACTGATTCTCACCTCTGTAGTTGCTCTAGAATAATCCAAGGCTATTGTCATGGTAAATTCTCTCACTGTGATCCCGTATGGAAAGAGCTTTCACACATGGCTTGGCTGTAGGGACACTTGCCTTTCACTGGTTCTCACTGGAAAGTACAAAGTTGCATGCTAATAGGAAAAGACCCAGATGCCTGCAAAAGAAAGATCTTGTCAATTGTGTTCAGTAGGTTTTCATTCAGCATTGACTTTTTGTGTGGTGAATTGGAGTTTTTTTCCTTAAGGCCATCAACGCTATACTGGGTACTTTCAATAAAGAATAGTTCTTCATATGCCTAAAACTTGTCTCTCTTGCTCAGATGTTGGTAGCATAAGAGTTTAGCAAGGACTGACACTTTATGGGTTTGGACTCTTCCTAATTCAATACCTTGTAATTGGCTTTACTTCTTGGTCTTCATACTGATTAATGGCTTTTATACATCACTAAAGCTTAATTTTGAAAATACCTTTTTTTTTCTTTTTCTCCTCTCCGGTCAACTTGTGATGCAGAAGCAGCAACTGATTGACAGCTGATTTTTCTGCAATGGTTTGCTGATGAGTTCATGCCAACGACATGTGGCTTTTCAGTGAAATAGGAAGACTTTATCACATCTTTTTGTTTTACCCATTACCTTTTTTTTCCAGTGGTTTGCAGAACAGTGAGTGCTAAAAGCCCAGTATCAGCTCACAGGATGCTGAGTTTAACAGATAGGGCTTTATTAGCTCTCGGTTGCATTTGTCTTTACTTCACAAGTCTCTATTTAGAATTACCTGTAAGTGGTTATTTTCCAGTGCGGTTTTCAAAGACAAACCACTTATTTTCCTTATTGTTGTTGCTGCTGGTTTTTTTAACTACTAAAAGCTCATCACCATGTACATAACTCTTATGTGTCCACTGGTAGCTTGAGTGGCAAGTTACAGAAATTGGTGTAAGTGGCTTTTCAGAAAGAAAATTCTTCAAAGAGAAATATTTAACAAACCGAACAATTAAGAGATGCCATCTCAATCAATAAGTTAGAGTTAATTGGCTGTGTACAAAGCATTTTTAAACAACTTCCCTGAAGAGTCTGTGTATTGAGCTTAGAGTGCCTTTCTAGTGAGGCTATTTTCAAAGGCTAGTTTCTTCTAAAAAGTGCTTGTTTTCAATTTATTTTTTTCCAATTTACAAACTGAAAGCTATTTTGCACATGGGTCTCAAGGAGTGAATTTCGGACTATTTAATAACAGCTTTTAATTTCTTCCTTTATGTATGTGTGCCCCCCTAGGAGTATCCCATGTTCTAGTGACTGCAAACTGCTGTTCTAAAAAACAGTCAGCAGTTGCTCTCCGCCTGTGGGCAATACCAGCACTTCAAATGTGCTGTATTCAGGTGTCTGTGTCATCTCCTTTTTCAATTTCTGTTAACTTTATCAGAGTCTCCCGAGTGCAACACATTGACCACAAGCCATGTGTTGGGACCAACAGTCTAAAACTGATAGTTCAACTTCATGCTTGCAGAGGTGTCATAAACCCTATTGGAATTAAAAGGCAAAAATCACTCCATACCTCCTTATTAGTACTCTCAGGTTATGGATACATTTACAAAAGGGTGTTTTATGCCAAGCCTTCAAAACCCTCTTCGATGATGAGCAGGCACTGTTCTCTGAACCTTCGGAGGCTGGAGGTGGAAGAAGAGTTTCCTCTCTCTTTTAGCAAGAGCCGCCTGTCTCTTTGGAATGCCTCCCTTGGGATTTTGTAGGCCCGAGTTTCAGAGAGGGCAGGGATTGCAGGCCATGTCCTGTCCGGTTCTCTGCTATTTTGCAGAAATTCCCTGAGCTAGCAAAGTCCTTTTCCACACGCAAGATGGAAGAAGAGAGCAGAAACTCTTCAGGTCTCGTTCTCAAGGTCGTTTATTCGTTCTTATCTAAAACATTTTCTTTCTGACCCGCCGAGCTCCTTCCAGCAAGACAGTCAAAGGCCTTCTCCCCCCTCAGAGGTGGCGTTTATCTTTTACACTAAAAGTTACATACAGATTATTTACTAATTGTCTCCAATACCTATTCTCTNTGTGACCTGTAATTCTTCTTTTAAGGCTGTCAATCGTTCCCATGGGCTAAAATCCATACCACAGGTGTTTTGGGCTGTGTGCCAGAGTCTCTGAGACCCCTGCTCAGGTCCCTGAGCCTCCAGGACAGTCGGAGGCGAATCTTGTGTTCCCACAATGTCCAAGTGGATCAGGAATATGTGCAGCTGGACACTGGAAGAGTTGTTCCATGAGGCTTGGTCAGGGGTGAGACAGCACCCAAGCCGCACACCCGCTGAAACGCCTGTCTTCCAGCTACGAGTTCATTTCACCAGACCAGTGTTTCTTGCTTTGTGGGTTATGGGGAGCTGTTACATGTCTTTAATGAAGCTCCCTCCCTGTTTTTTTTTTTTCCTCAGCCCAAATGTCACCTGTAAAAGTCAAGGTAAATGGTAAAGAAAGGAAGAAATGACTAGCATAAAATCTGGAGAACTAAGTAGTTCTAAGCAAAATACTTTCTTAATGCTTTTCCTGGAAATTGTTCTTCCCTATTGACCCACCAAAGGTCCTCACTGTGACTTGTAAACTGAAGGACTGATTCTGGCTAATAGTTCTCAAATCGTTTGAGGAATGCTGCATTCAGATGAAGGAATGTTAGCAGGTCTTGCTCAGGCTGATTCTCCCTTGTGCGGTTGGGTAAAGGAGTGGGGACTAAATCATTGAGTAGGTATGTCTTCCATTCAGCAGGAGCTGCACATGATGGGATTATTAGTATTTCTAAACTAAAGCCCCTGACAGATCCTTGGATGCTTAAAGCTGTTGTGATGCTTTACCAGATGGTTCAGAAACTCAGACTGGAATATCTCATTGGCTGGTGCTGAACAATGACATTTCAAACCCACACGTTTGTTTGGATTTTAATTTTCAGGAGGATTAAAGCTTTTTGGGATATGGACTGTCTCTTTCCATATATATGCTCAGCACCTTATGTAGTTTAGATGCTTTTGCAGCATCTTTATAATTCATCATATTGCAGAGTATTTGAAACTGTTGCACATTTTTAGCCACGTGGTCCAGCAAAGTGCAGACAGGGACAGATAAGTGTGCAAGTTGTTGCCTTGTTTAATGCAATGAGCATGATGGCTGCGACTGCTTTGTCTTGTATCTGGTAATTGTGTGAGCAGGTGATTATGCTGAAATGTGCCACTTTTGATTGTGTGTCCCTCTGTTCTTTTCACTTCTCAAATCTTGTCTTTGAAGCCTCAGTCCTGTAAATACTAATGTGTTTGCATAACTTGTATTCAGTGCAGTGTTGATGCTTATTCCTCTTAGAGGCTGAACTGTTCAGTCCTGACTCTGCTAAATAAGTTGAATGAGACCCCGCTGCTCTTGGGGAGAAGATCAAAGGAAACCGGTTGGGTTTTATTCTCTTTCAGTCCCATGACATTTTGAAAACAGGATGGAGTGTCCCTCTGGCAAAATCTAAAAAAAATTTAGGGCCTTCCAAATTAAGCAGTCCTCCCTGGCTGCCAACATGTCTGTCCTGGTTAAAACCAAGATCTTTCTGCTACTTCCAAACTGCCTTGGAGCAGGAATGGGAGTATTACTATGAAATTCTCTTCTTAATTCCTTAGGGCAAAGATTGCTGTTTTGTTGCCTGCAGATAATATCGGGTAGAGGTAGGCTACTGTGTGAAAATGTGCACAGATCATTTTGGGAATCGGGGGAAGGATTTGAGATGAGTGTTTGAGGAATGGAGAACTCGTTTATAATGCTTGTTTAAACAACAGTGTTAATGTACATTCTAGAGAGCAGTGAACCAGGATGCTTTGTTGACAAGTCTGGGAGGTTTGGCCTTTTTTTGTCCCCCTCTCACCCCTGACAACTCAATTAAGACAATAGCACTGGTGGGAAAAAAGAATTCAGTTATGTTGAGAAGAAAAAGGACATTTGACATAATTATTTTTGTGTTAGACTGGTACGTTCTATCCCACTATTCTCCATATGATTCGTTCTATTCTATGCACAGTATTGAATAATATGCCTTTCTTTTTTTTTCTGTTAAACAAGTATTCCCCTAGCTTGTCTCAAAAAGCTGACACATGTTCATTCTTCACTCAGGGAGTTCTGCATCTGTCGACACTTCAGACATAATCAGTTTAGATTTCAGCAGCTGATTAGTGCTCACCTCTAACCAAACTCAGAAGCTGTTCCTCCAAATGGTAACAAATATTATCTTAATTAGTCCTCTGCATAACGATAGCAGGGGCTAAGGCTCTCAGAGGCCTTCCTGTTCTAGTCCGCTGGCTTTACAGACTGTTGGATCAGCATTTATGCTGGGCTTTCCTTCCCCCGCCTTAAAACGCCTTGCAGAGCAATTAATTATGCACCTGTAGATAGGCATTAGGCACGCAACAGTATTCTACACACAGTTCGGAGCGTTTCGTTCGAGGCAGGTAATGTCTGTGCGATTATGAAAGCGGGAATGCGGGCAGGACTCCGGGATTATCCCGCAGCCTGCGGCCAGTGCGTGTCCCTGCCAAGCTGTGTTTGACCCGGCCGGCTGACACAGCCCAGCGCCGCTCCCGCTGCCCCAGCGCTGCCTCCCGCGGGAGCGCACGGAGCAGCGCCGGCAGCGGGGAGGGCAATCCTCTCTCCTCCAGTCACTGCCTGCTTGTGACAGCACCGAGTTTTACCAGGAAGTTTTATATGCGTTTATGCTTTTCTGAGTCTGATTAGCTAGTTAGCAAAACATGCCCATCCCTGTCCATTAAACTCCGTGTACTTCCTCTTAGCTAATACTTATTTTGCACAAGCCTGGGGATTTTTTTTTTTTAAAGTTTTTTTTTAATAAATCAATTTTACAGAGGCGTAATTTAAGAAGTACCACTCACAGGGATGGTACAGTAGCCACTGGCATCTCTCGGAACAAAGGTCATGTGAGCAACTATAGCTGGATTAGTGTGACCTCAATAGTACAGAGAATTGTGGAAAGAAAAGAGAGAGGATGAGGGGGAAAATGCCTTAAGATGCCTTCAGGAAGCTGTGCAACTAAAATTGTCCGAAGGCAGGCTGAGCCAGCTGAATACCAGAGTACATAAATATCCGTTAGTTTAAAAAGGAAGTTTTAAAATGTCAATTGGATTTTCAGGTTTGATTCAATAACTTTTTAAAACCCTGCTTAACTTTGAAATCGAGAGGGTCTATTTTAAAACATAAATCAGCAGTAACAGAAAAATCACTTAAATAACAGCAAAAGTGCTGCTTAAATATTTGCTGCTGAAATGTTAGAGTGTCTAGCTACTAAAATTGGGGATGTCACAAAATCAGCACCTAAAAGCAGAGCTTGTTGCTGAAAGTGCTTTATTACTGTAGCTGTTGCTTTTTCTGTTGGTACAGGGATATTTCCTTCAGTTTATTCAGAGTTCAGTCAAAGTGGGTAAGGCGGCTAGTAGGTGGAAAAGCAGAAAGATTTGTTCTCCCCTGCAAGCTGGTGAATAAAAACTGGTTTGAGAGGTTGAGGCCAATTCCATTTTGCATTCAGGGTAAGGCTGACATGAGTAATGAATTTAAAAATCATTTAGAAAATGAAGCTGTTAATTATCTTTAATGTATTAACATGTAAAACAAATGTGTGAATAAATGAATGTTAAGCTTTTTAAATAAGTGCACAGTCTATTCCCTGAGGTAATAAAAAGTGCCTAATCTACTATAAAGCTTCCATTTATTTGCAAAAATCACTGGTCTCTGTGGCTAATAGTTTTTGTTTAGAAAAAGCTGAGAAGTCCAAATACAAGATTAGCTACAATATTTAAACTGAAGTTTCCTGGTTGCTTTATTAAACACCAACTTTAAAAGATGATTACGTGACTTGATTATGAATTGATTTACCATGTCTTCCTCTTTAATAAAATATATTTATCTTGGAAACAAGCACTAGAATATACCTAATCTATCTGCATTTTAGTACTGTAAGCTGGTATGCTTTCCTGAGAAAATTTTTAGCTTGACTAAGATAGAAATTGATACAGCTTTTTCAAAGTGCATGAGAAAATGTCTGAACGAAAGATTATGGAAGACTGTAAAAGATGGGACTTATCAGGCTACAAAGAAGCCACTTCAGTCCCAAACCAGATTTGGTTCAAATATTTATTAAGGAGTCACCATTGAAAATGGAGAGGTACTTATGTCTCTTCCAATTCATGTCAAAGCACAATATCAAGTTGAAAAAAACCAGAAAATTGTACAGGAAGAGTTGCCACATTTGGGCTGGAACAATGAAAATGAGCTGAAATGTGGGAGTACAGGGTTGGAGGCCAGGCACTGAATTTCCACTGTAACCTGCATGCCTGCAAATGACAGAGGAGGAATAAGCTGGGTTTAGGTGGTATGAGATATCTCTCAGGCAGCAGCATGATGAAGTTAGGAAAAAGGCACGTGCTATGACATGGTCTTGCAGGTGCAGTGTTTCCAGTGGAGAAGGGAAATACTGATGCTGTTTCACCAGCCTGAGCAGCAGGGTGGCTTGGCCCACGCAGAGGTCTGCACTTCAGCCATGAGACATCTTCTGTTTCAGGAGCTCCCTTTTCAGACTAGTCTGGGAATCTCTCCTCTCTGTCAGGACATGAAGGTCTGTTCTGCCACAGCCAGTCCACCGTGGCAGAATTAATTTCAGAATTAAACCTTCTGAAAGGGCACAGCATCAGGCCCATTGAGCGGTACAGGAAGGGGTAAATACCAGGCAGGGTGGCAAGTTATTTAAGCTTACAAAATCGTCACGAGGAGCAGCAGACTAGGAGTGAAGCAGAATTACCCTTTTGCTTCTGCCAGAATGTGGGCAGCAGTCTGACACATTTCTGAATGGGATCATATGGCACGATGGCCTGACAGCAGAGGGCTGAGAGTCACGTAGGGCAATGAGGCACCTTTTACCTCTGGAGGGGTCACCAATTGTGTGCCTGTCTGAGCCTTAAGGAACGCCTTCCTCGTCTTCTCAAATTCTCACTCCAAGGCTGGTGGCAGCCCCTCTCTACCCTGAAGTCCAAGCCAAGGCCTGCAAAGGCTGCACTTATACACCAGCACTCCCTTTTCATGGGTCACAACATAGCCATGCAGCAGCAGAAATGTCTTTTCCACGTTCTTTTCGTGACTGTGTAACTCCAGCTTGAGTTTGCTGCCCTCCTGATCGACATGAGCTTCAGTAGGGAAACCAAGATTTTCCTTGGCAAGACTTATGCTAGGTCTATAGCAAGGAAGCAGTTGCCTGCAGGAAGTCCTGGGATACGTGAATGCATGGTTATGAACTCCCTTTAGCTGGTTGAGCTGTTCTGTATTTTACTGCAGAGCTGGGGTAGCTTGGAGTTAGTGAGGATTAAAAGTTTGTTTCTCTTACATTTGCTATGCCACAAGGTAGCACAAAAATGAAAGCCTTCAGACATCTGTGTTTCAGATGAACGAGTAGCAGCAATCAATGCTCAGATTTATGTCTGAACCATTGGAGGTTTAACTCTCCCTTGGCTAACTGAAATTCTCATGGCTATAAGAATTTTGGCTGAACCACTTTTCATAAAACCTCCTGCAGATTTTGTGTAAGTGCACCGGCTTTGATCTTTATGGATGATGCTTGTAGAGATCAAAACCCCTCAGCTGGTGCCAAATTTTCATTTGCTGTAAAGTGCCATAAGTATGGATCTAATAAGGGCTTCTGATTTGGAACATCTGATATTCTAATTTGCCAACTACTGGTTTTGTTGGTTTTCTTAAAATGTGCAATCATTTTTTATTTAATGTAAAGCTCCATAATAAAACATGGTTTTGTTTCCTTTCCCATGTGATTATCATAAGAAGAAAACAAATGCCATTCTTCTGTAATATGGTTGAAATAATGAATTCATGCCTATGATCAAAATTCAGTTTGGTAATTCCTTCACTGTGAGTGGTGTCAGACAAACAAGGTATGCTGCCCAGGTGGAAGATGAGACAAGGGATTTTTGGAGCTGGCTACCTGGAATTTTCAGACAATAGTTAGTAGAAAGAATAAGTTTTAATGTTTTTGAGATCTGTAAAAGTGCCTGTTAATGTCAAAACAGTCTGGGATATATTTTCAAAGCACAGTTCACTAATCCTGTTATCAAATAATGGGATTTGTGCATGTACCTCCCATGAGCTGCTTTGAAAATGTACCTTTAAGTGTCAACACTTTTCTGGACACACATTTAAACCTCACTGAATTCTTTAATTGCTAGGAGTAGGAATTTGCCAATGCCCTCTGCTTTGATCACATCTGAGGTGCATACTGGAAGGAACTACTACAAGAGACTTTTTTGGTATATTTGGCCTAGAAAATCTGGGTTTTTCTAGGAGATGTATTTCTGTAGGAACATCTATCTATAGTGCTGTTCAGGAGAGGCCATTCCAACCACCCTTACCTCAAGATATCTTGTCTGTCAGACCTGAACAATAAGAACTTGTTCATGGATATGCTCTGAATATAATTTGGTGGTTTGGTGGGTTTTTGAGGGTGTGAGATTCACCACAGATTAGTACGTGCTTACCCTGAGATGGGTTCTTGGAATGTGATAATTCATTATCTCATTGAGAGTGTGACAAATGGGGATCAATCCCTGCAAATTCATTTCCATGTCTACACCTATTTTGACTGCTGGGTTATTTCACTGCAAGGGCTGCTTGGCAAGAGGAAGGAAAAGTCTGCTTGAAAAATATTGCTGACTTTTTACCTGTTTCCTTGAAATGGAAGAGTGAACATCACATATCTCTTTTCTTCTTATCAAGGAATTTGTTTCCTGGAGGCAGTCTGAAAAATGGCACCTGGGATCCATGTGTGCAGACAGACCTCAGTGTAAGGAAGCATCCTGTAAATATTGCATTAGCAGTACTGGGAGGACCTGATGGCTTCAGGGTTTTTCTGCAGTAAAGCTGGGGGAAAGTAGAACAGTTAAGTTGAGAGAGAGATATTGAAAAGCCAGGAAGCAGAGGAGTGTCTTCCTTTGTTCCCTTGGTAGTTCTGCAGAATAATCACTTTGGAAGCAGCTATGACACATTAGAGGCCATTTAGATATGGGATATTTTGGGAGACCAAGGGATTTCCTAATATTTTGCTGCTTACAGGACAAGCTATGTGATAAGAATGGTAAATTTCCTGTTTTTCTTAAACCCTCTCAGTGATCTGTAGCATTTGAGGTTCTTAGCTCAATGCAAGTGAGCAAAATTGATGGTTTTGTCTGCTTGATTATGGTGTAACTAGGAAAATTGAGGACATTTTAGGAAAAGGAGGCAGTCTTTGGAATAATTTTGCTTCTCACTTTTCTGAAAGGAGTATCAGGTGGCCTATGCTCACTGTGTTTTTTTCTTTGTGAGCTCCTGGATCTAGAATTTTTGCTGTTGTCTGGATTTTCAGGAGTGATTGGCCCAACACAAACCACTAGATCTAGGAGCTTAGGCAGATTCATCCAGGACTGCCATTTACTAAGTTCAGTTAAAAAATTCAGATTTCTTCTCCAAATTACATTTGCCTGAGTTAACCAGGCATTGAAACAAATCTGTGTACTTCTGTTCTTCTTTTTACACTGCTACTTCATTTCTGGACCTTTTAGCCCTGTGAAACAGTTGGCGTGTGAACGATGTCTGTCCCTCCTGTACTGATAAAAAAACTCAAAAAGGTCTCCTCAAAGTTGTCTCTTCTGCTAGGAATCAACCTGCCTCCTTCAGTTGTTCTTGATAATGTATAGGATTTGGTATTTGGCATTTCCGTGATTGTTTTTCACAGGACTGTTTCTGGAATAGTAGTAATATGTCCTTGAGAAAGTGAATTGGGATTTATACACATTAATCAGAATTAGCAAATGACTTGGGTCTGATTTTGGAAGCACACTAAAAGCAGTCTGGGCAGATGGGGAGGGAGATTCTGCCCCTCTGCCCCCCTCAGGTGTGACCCCAGCTGCAGAGCTGCCTCCAGCCCTGGGGCCCAGCACAGGAAGAACATGGACCTGTAGAAACCACCGAGGAAGCCACAGAGCTGATCAGAGGGATGGAGCAGCTCTGCTGTGAGGAAAGGATGGGAGAATTGGGACTGCTCAGCCTGGAGAAGGAAAGTTTCAAGAAGACCTTTTTGCAGCCTTCCAATAGTAGAAGGGAGCTGGCAAGGGAGATGGAGAGAAACTGTGTACTAGGGCCTGGAGTGACAGGACATGGGGAAATGGCTCCAAACTGACAGAGGGCGGGGTTAGATGGCATATTGGAAGGAAATATTTCCCTATGGGGGTGCTGAGGCACAGGTTACCCAGAGAAGCTGTGGCTGCCCCATCCCTGGAAGTGTCCAAGGCCAGGCTAGATGGTGCTTGGAGAAATCTGAGATAGTGGAAGGTGTCCCTGCCCATGGCAGCGGGTAGGAACCACATGGGCTTTAAAGTCCCTTACAACACAGGCTGTTCTTTGATTCTGTGAGCATTTATGTGCTTGTTTACCTTTGAGTAATGCTCTCCTCATCCCCCAGGGGTCTGAAGACACTAGCAAGGCCCTTGGGCTAGTACCAGACTTAAGTGTGCACCTAAGAGCCTTGTTGAATGAAGCTTTCTAGATGGGTTAACCCCATTGTTTGCTTCTTTAGTGGTTCCCATGGGTGGTATTGGCATTTCTCAGCCACATTTCTGCCATGATCCATGGTTACAAATGGAGGAGCCTCACTGATCATAGTCCCGGAGGAGGCAACTCTGTCTCAGTTTCCTTAAGCCCCATCTTAAACCTGGCTAGAATTTTGTCCTCCTCTTCTCTACAGCTTTTCTATAGGTGCTTTGGTTTCCAGAGCAAACATCTCTACATAGTCTTGTGACCCATGTTAATGCAGCCTCATCTGGGTTTTTTCCTCTGTCTGGTGTGCTGAGTTGTGGTTTTGAGCACTTGTGCACACTAACCCCCAAGCATGAACAGTGTAGGCACATATGGCTGTAAGCTGATGAAGCTATTTCAAGCTCACATCTATCAAACATCACTTGACATACGGTGGCTCTGTTCCTTCACTGATTTAGTCCTCTTTCAATTTAGTTTCATTACTTTGCTTTTTAGCAACTATAAAATGATGTGCAAATGTTATATACTGAAGCATGGTGAGGGGAGAGTGGGCCACAACCACATTTTGGTATTGCTATACTTCTGTCCAACACATAAATAGACAAGAAGGGCTTTTATAAATAAATAACTACCTATGTATTTTTAAATAGAAGTTTAAACTGACTTTTGGAGTCATCTTGTTATTTCATTCCAGCCTGTAATGTTTTCCCTTTTGGCACTCTTTGGCTCCTGCCCTTATCTCTGTTTACTATATAGGCTCCTCCTTAGATCTCCTTCCAAAACTCTTCACCTTAGCTGTTGCTGTCTGGTGCAGAATCTTCTGGTTTTTAGCTCTCTGAGTATACAACATCCCGTGAAATTCCTTCATGTCACTGCAGTACCATCCCTGGGAATTCCAGAGGCTTTGCTAAGCATGACCTCTTCTGCCTCGGTCCAGCTGCTGCAGTCTTAAGCACATTGCTGTCCACATTATGCCTGCGTTTCATTCCTGTGGCATGCAGTTTCCAAAACTTTCCCACCACAGTTCATTTTCTGCATTAGGGCTAATGATGTTACCTCTTATCTCTTTACTGTATATAAAGTGATTCTAAACTGAAGGCCTTTCTAACATAATTCACATAGGTCTGTGTTGTAGGTATTTGGTGTGGGGTCATTTTTATGACAGCATCATTCTTGTGATAGATGAGAGTTAAGCTTCTTTCTATACAATAGGTCATATTCCTTGTAAAAGTTTGACGTGAATAAAAAAGGTTTGGGGTTTGTTATTCGTGGGGATGCAAGTTTGTGGCATTCCTTTTTTTCTTTTTTATGGTATTATCTGAAAACAATGTAATAGGCTTATTTCTGGTTTGCAGAGAAGGCATTTTTAGTGCAAGCTGATAGTGAGCCAGAGTCTCTGAAACCTTAAAATTGTGGTTAGCAGACAGCCAGTCTAGGAAATTAGGTCACCATTACCTCACTATTCTATCATTTTTATTTTTTTAAAATTCTGTAGTATATCCTGTAGTTGACACTGCTGCTGTCTTACCAGTGACACCTGAGATGGATTGGATCCCAAGCTGGCAGCAGGAAGGGGCCTGAAGGCAGAGCTTGAGGCTTCAGAGGGATGAATTCAGAGTGTGGAATTGCTGCCAGGTGTGAAGAGCAGTGGGGGATGGCTGCCTTATTCCAAAAAAAAGGTCTGGGCACGAGGTGGTCTTTGACACTGTAGGAGTGTCAGTGTTAGGTGTGGGGATCTGGGGGGGTTACAGAGCTGGAGTTGCTGCCCTGAGGACTGTGGCTCAGCAGGGAGGCCAGGCATGATCCTGCTCCTTGGGGAGCAGCTCTAGGTGCTCCTCCTGCCTGAGTGGGTATTTGCCCCTGTGCTCTCAGCTGTCACAGCCTCCACTGCAGCAGAATCATCCCTGTGTGGGTTGGTGGGATGAGGTGGGAGCCAAAGTAACTTAAAAACTCGTACCTATTTATATAAATATAAAAAAAAAACATTGATTTTTCTTCCCTTAGAAATGCTATTAGCAGAGTCTGGGAGTAGATGAAAGCTTTATCCCCATCTGTTACACTATGCATGGCTCTTCTAAGGTGTGACCTTATCAAAGCTGGAATCAAAACACACAGTAAAACTCAAGGCAGGCTTGATCTAGTTGAGATTCCCTTCAGTAGACCATGGCAGTGGGGAACAATGGATGTTCATTCTTTCCTGAAATGTGGTTTTATCAGCAATTAGTGTGTAAAAATAATGCTTCCTGGCTTCAGGATCCTTCCCCCTGCTTTCAAATTTGTATTTGCTCACTTAACCTAAAAATAAGGAAAGTTTCTACTCCAACTTTTGTAGTGACTGAGCCAGTGGAGTCACAGTGGCCAGATTAGAAGAACAGGTATTTGTTCCTTGTCAGTAGGATTGTTTGTTAAGTTCCATCTGCAGATCTTTTACTTTTTACTCTTGAGTCTTCTTCAGAGGCCAGCAGGAGAACAATTTATCATTGCATTAGTCTTCCAGGCCCAGGGCAAAAAACCTTTCATAAAAACCTGACATATCATTATACAGGACTGGAATTTTTTTTTGAGTTGCTTTTCAGGTGTGCTTTCCATGCTTAGAGAGGGCTTTCATGAGTCAGTGAGAATATTGTGACTAACTCAGGATATGTTACAGGGGAAAAGGGAAGGAGAGATCCAGTGGTCAGGCTTTGTACTTGTCTCTAGGCCCCAGACTCCAGCAGAGTAGCAGATAACTTGAGCAGATCAAGGCAAAAGTGGCATCTCTCCCCTTAACCAGAGTCCCTTAGCTTGACTTTAGTGCCTAGGAAGAATGTTCAACCATGCAGGTTTGGGTTTTTGGGAGGGGTGATTGTTTTGAGGAAGGCAGTTCCTGACACAAGTTGAAAGGTGGGAACTCTGATTTGTGTATTGTTGAATTAGCTTGGAGGATTTTAATAAATATAATAAATACTACAGCATCAGTTTTTGATTGGATTTTTTTTCCTTTTTTTTTTCCCCCTCCTTCACCTGTGACAGCTTCAGCTTACAGATTCCATGCTTCTTGTGGAAATTTTATTGTGTGACCGTTTCCTTGTTTAGTAATACAGTGGCTTGGGAGGAAGCAACTTTATACTTTTTATCTAATTTTAAAGCCTCAGAATAGGTCATTCACTCCTCCAAACAATTTCTGAAGATTTTCAAATAAGGAATAACTTGATTTAGAAGGTGAGGAGTAAAGTGTCAGAGCCAAAACTTTGAAGGAGCTTTTATGTGTAACCTTATTGGGATTTTTAATGGGCTAAATACAGCACTGTAGGCAGAAGCTGTAAGCTGAGAAGCCCTCCATCTCAGCAGATCCTTGGGGATATGCCCTTGGGAGGGTTTCAGACAGCAAGAAAATGTGGAAAAACAAGAAGATTGCTCTGCAGGGATGGACATAATGTAGGGAGAGGTTGGGAAAGATAAATCCTTCTGGCCCCCTTCATTATGAGAGTAAAACGACACTTTTGGCTAGAAGCCAGTGAAACCTGGGAGATCTAGGATGGTGCAGACAGGACTAGCAACAAGTTTTGTCAGGGAATGGGTTGGATGAGTGCAGATCTGCCTCAGCTCTGTGGTTTTTGTTCTGAATACAGAGCATTAACCCCTCTGTTCCTGCTGCTCTCCAGAAGCAGAAACACGGCCGAGCCCACTCAACCCCTCAGAGCAGATGGGAAAAAAACTGCAGTGGATTTTAATTAAACTTGGAAAAACAAGCGGAGGTAGAGGAATGCCGTGACAGGAGGTGTGGAATTGCTGGAGGAGCATGTTGTTGTGATGCTGACCCGATGATACAGAGGTTAACAGCCATCCCATCTTCCCCACGCAATCAAAATTCAGCAGCAGCGTGGAGAGGGAGGGGGCTGCCAGCCAGATCGGCTGCCTCATAAGGAGCGTT
This sequence comes from Thryothorus ludovicianus, assembly GCA_013397245.1. NCBI lineage: Eukaryota > Metazoa > Chordata > Aves > Passeriformes > Certhiidae > Thryothorus > Thryothorus ludovicianus. The sequence continues at coordinate 107,412 of VZTB01000309.1, read as the reverse complement.
AAAATAAACAAACAAATTTTTTCCTTTTTATCAAAAGAAACTGGAAATTGTTTTCAGCAAGAAATGCTGCACACCTGGCAGGTGATTTTGATTTAAAAAATTGACATTTTGGTTTCACCTGTGTTGACCCACCAAGGTATGGCTGAGATGGTGTCTTTAAGGAGACAGGAAAAATGCCAGTGATCTTGAAAGCCTTAACTCTTAAATTAACTAAAGTGAAGCACTTTTCTTATTTCTATAGAAACTCGTTTTTCTGTAACCACTAGTTTATCAGGCCTGTGATAGGCACAAAGTTTGACTTTGAAATTAGACTTCAAGGGCTAGTTTTTCAAACTTTTTTTGGTGTTGTTCTGCTCCTCTTGGGGTACATCTGCAGTGTGGTCAGAGGTGTGAATGCAGCTTCTGCGCCATCTCTAAATGAGCTGGTGTGTACAAGGCAGTGAGGGCCAGCAATGCACAGGTTCTGGGTATCAACCCTCCCAGCCCAGGGCAGCAAAAGATGCTGCTCAGAGGAACCTCCAGGCTGAACATGCTCAGGAACCTGTGGCCACTTGCACAATCCTGTGATCTTCAGGGGATGGTATTTCACTTTTTTTTTTTTTTTTAATGGGAGTTGCATGTAAACAAGGCAGGGTAGAATTTTGACCTGTAAATAGGATCTATTTGGGAATAAGCCATTTCCAGAGCTGTATAATGATAGTTTTCATTTCTTCAGTTAGAAACAAATGAGGGCCACAATCCTAAAAAGGAAGCTTTATTTAAGATTCACCAAGTACTGAAATTAGCCTAGAACTTCAGGGCTCTGAAGTTCAGTGTGTTCTTTTTGAGAGCCTCTGACCATGGAGCGTTTCACCTGGGAATTTTTCTGCTCGCTGCTCTAAGTCTAGCCTTGATATCTTTTTTGTTTCTAGAGCCTACAATTTAGTGTTTTTACAGCCAGGAGTTAGCAAGGAGCATTACTTTATAATGACATGAGGTAGAGCTGTCGGGTTTATTAAAATGTCCTTTTTTCTAACATGGAGGAATTAGCAGTTGTGCTTTAGAATAGGAGGTCAGGATGATGAAAACACCCACGAAGTGTAACTCTGAACAGCCTGATGTCATTGAAGCTTTCAGCAACCAAAACCCCTAGAAAATACCTCACAAGATTTAAGGACACTAGCATTTAATTTTACATCCCTTGGGGTTTTGCACTGGCAATGCCCTAAGGAATGATGCCATTCATAAAGTTGAGATTTTTTTCATGAAACTTTTAACTATTCTTTTGCTGCATAGGAGGCAAAATATGGGGAAAAGGTGCAGAGGTGTTAACTGTTGTAGTACCAGGGAATCATGAATGAAATATGAATTAGCCTGGTGTCTGAGGGCTTTTGAGGGCACTGGGGAAGTGTGAAAGGAGTTGCACTTTGCAGTCAGGTCATCACACTTAGAACAGCATTTTAGCTCTAGTTCTAATTTTATGCTCTTACTTTGCTTACTTTCAAATTCAAATATTATCAGGTTCCCAGGGTGCTGGTTATAAATCACACCAAACCTTTGAATCCTTGATCCCTTTTCTCTGTGACTTTTCCTCCTTTGGGGTATGAAGTACCTGAGTGTTACCTGCCCTACCTGGAGCAGATCTGAGAGGTGCTGTGGTCTGCAGGAATGAGAACTGGGTTGGAAGGCAGGAGGTGGTGAAATCTACTTCTGGATCACAGGGCAGACTTAAGCTACTTCACCTTTCTGTTTCATTTTCCTCCCCAAGGAAGTAAAGGGGTAAGGATGTTTCCCTGCCTGCCTCCAGGATGGGTGGTGGGCAGACAGTTGATGAAATCCCACCTGAATACAGGATGGGAATGTCCTTTAGAGGCTGTTCATAGTGGCCTGGTACAACCACAGTGGTCTTTTTGTGTTTTCCGTGTGGTTGCTCTGTGTGGTGTGTTTGTGATCTGTGCTTTCTGCATTCCTGATCGTGTTTACTTGTGGCTCTGGGGAAGGAGATGTAGCAAAGGTCAGCCAGCTCCCTGCATTTTCACACAGACATCTCCAGCTCCCAGTCTCTCGTGGGGTGTCCTGGTGCTCTGAGGACGCTTCCATGGTTCAACGTGATCAAAAGCCATATGTGACTACTGAACAGAAAAAAGGCACTTACAGGAACCCTAGCTCTCACTTTTGGCTTTTCTTCTGCAGTTTTACTTTATGAGCGCCTTTCCTCCAGTTGAGGGAAAGGCTGGCAAACAAACACCCTCTCACCTGCCAGTAAGGACCACACCTTGGCCTTCCTGAGAGTCATAGCAGTCAGTAATTTATTGCAGGGAGTACAAATCTGATTTCCAGCTCTGCTCAGGCAGCAACCAAGGAACTCGAACCATTTGGTGATAATTCCTGTTAGAGTCACCTCTAACCTGAGAGCAGCCGTTCTTAATAAAAGCCAGCTAGTCTTTTCTTGTTTATATATATATATATATATATTTCTAATCCCTTAAATGGTACAGAAAACCTGTTGATCCTTCAGTTTTGCTGTAGGAGGATGTGATTGTTTTTCCATCCCTCAGATCAGGACCCAGTTGCCTGGTGTTGCCATGGTTGTGTTCCATTCCTGGCAGCAGTGAAGGATAGGACCCTCATCCCTTGCCTGTTCTCATGTCCTTGCTACCACAGGCTGTGTATTCCTGTTCTTCTGGTTGAGTTGCATGACCAGGCTGGGCTTCAAAAATCAGATGAAAACCTGGAGCTATAAAAAACTAGAGTTCTAAAGCTAAACCACAGTGTTTCCTGCAAGAGGATTTTTTAATTTTCCAGTTTTTGTGCTGCTGCTCTGGTTTAGAACATAGCCAATACATCTCTGTTGAGCGGTAACTAGCTTTTATAAAAATTACTTAGTAAGAATCTTTAAATTTAAGAAAGTGATTTTTCTCCATTACTTTAAAAAAAAAAAAAAAGTGGTAGAAAATATCCAAGCATGTGTTTCTTTAGGATCTTTTCTTTTGTCTTTTTCTCTTTTCTTTTTTTCCCTTGCAGCAAACCCATGGGTTTTCTTTTCTGTTTCAGTTCATAGGTCCTTGAGAGGATTGTTTCTTTCAGGGCGGGTGGGGAGCTGTGTGAGTCAGCCTGCAGGACTTCAGCCCTAGCAATACTTGTGGGCTGAGGAGGAACTCCAGCTTCTGTTAATCCACTCTTTTCCAGCAGTATGCTCTCATGCACACTCATAACCTGGGATTAAACCTGGCCTTGCTCAGTGTCCTGGCTGGAAGCTTGATGGGAAGAAGGCTTTGTGTGATGGATGACCGAGTGCAGCCATGGCATTTTCAGGGCAGATCACAACATGCCTGTAACGAGTGCTCAGTTAATTCCTGTGATCACACCACTGGAGCTCAGGCCTGTCCCCAGAGACCTGGGTATGGAATGGACCTGTTCTTTACTGGGCACTGAGGCAAGCTGATCAGAAGCCTTTGAGCTCCCTGTCCTGTCTTTAGTGGAGAGAGCATCAGGGCTTTAGGGAAAGGCAACAGGCAAAAGCTGTGACTTCTGTGCAGGTATGGACGAGAGAAGCTCTGTGGGGGTGCACAGGTCAGACCAGGAGATCCAACAATCTCTCCTCATCCTAATGTGTCCGAATCCTGCCATTCTCTGGACTCCTTAAACCATCCCACCACCTTCATTAGTGGTGGGTTTCCTTTTGCTGTTTCACAGGGAGTTAACAGTAGGTTCTGTCTTGCTGTACGATGCTCTGTGTGAATGCACGTAACCGTGTTGTAAAGTTGTCGTACATGAAAGCTTTCATAGGTTAGTCTCTCTCTCCCTGTTTTTCCTCCGTTTCTCTGTAGTTGTTTCTCTCCTGGGAATGGAGGAAAAAAAAGAGTCAATTTTTGCCACTCTAGAGCAGAAGAGTGGATATTGGGCATTATCAAATGGCATCAATGGAAAGATTTTGACTGTATGTGAAAGACAAGTGCATGTTATCTTTCCTTCTTTCAGCTTGGGTTTGTATTTCTTTTTCCAAGAATCAATAAAGTAATTAAGATAAGTACAGGATTTTCTTCTCTCATAAATTAATCTGTAAAAGGGAATTTTGTATAAGCAATTCCTGTAACATAAAACACTCTTGACTACAACTTTCTCAGTATCAGACAAGGCCTATAATATTGTAAGAACACAACTTGACCATCAGTGTAAAACATGGAAATGAGAGCACAGGTAAACCATGTAATTTAGGATTTTTGAGGGACCAAGAACACAACTTGAGTAGAACAGAGGGGGTGGTGGGCCATCTGAGCAACCCCCCCAAAGCTGGGGAGGCATAGCAATGTGGTCCAGCTTTACTTGTTGTCTGCCTAGGATGACTTGCTCTTAAGATGATTAAGGACCATTGTCTTAGTAATAAATGGTTTCAGCTGAAATGGCTGATAAAAGATTTTCCAGCTTCTATGTGGAAGGATCTGTGAAGTTCTGTGCTGAGTAGTACCATCCACGTGGAGTTCATTTCAAGGAACTTCAGCCTTGCTGAGGTATGTAGTACAAACTAGTAATTTTATCCTGTACTGTAGGCTTTTCCAGGAACCATCATCTCACAGAACAAGTGGGATGAAGTTATTTGCCCTCTGGAGACATTTATTCCTTTGGATTGACTTCACAGGGAGCCTAGACAGTGCTAGCAGGGACTTGGATAACTAGCTGTTAGATCTGTAAAACTAGGTGGCATGAATTTGCCCTTGCAGCAGTAAATGGTGAAGTAATGGTTAAATTCCCCATGGGGAGGGACCAAGACAGATGGGAATGTGTGCCCAAAACCGCTTTGGAATTCGAGTATGGTGACGCCACCTCTCCTGTTGGTTACTTCAAATGCAGTGGTTCTTTTGATATATATGCTCATAACAGTAAGGATCTTTGTAGCAGCATCCAAGGTGCTGTCTGCTAGTGGAACTCTTGTGTTCTAGAGTGAGGAATTTGGTTAAATATGCAACCTACCAGATGATTATGTCTGAGATTAAGCTGGGGAAAAAATTGACAGATTTCTGTCTGTTTGCTCAAATAATGGAGATACAGCGACTGCTGTTCAGGCTTGGTAGTTCCTTGTATTCCTGCCGGTATTACTGTGGTACCTGGAATTCTTACCAAGGAGCAAAGTCCTGAGAATTATTTATGGAACTTCATTAATATGAAACACTTTCACTTTCCTCAGCTTATTTTGCTGATGTGACAAACTGAACTAACCAACCCCCCTGAAACATCAACACTGCTTGTGCAACACTTCACTCAGACTTATTCCTCCTCTGTCTCCCATTGCCCATCTCCATTCTGATTACTTGGTCTGTGGACTTCATAATAGAGTTCTGTGTCACTTTTACAGAATGGGGAAAAAGGTCTCAGCCTGGAAAGTACTTCCACTTACATCATGGTCAGAATTATGTCAAGGATCTTCCTTTTTCTTAGGTGGAAGAACCCCTCCCTGAGTAGGAGTTGTGCCAGCTTTCATGCTTTCACCTCCTTGCAGAAGTGACTGGACCAGCATCACACCCTTGGCTGGAACAGATACTCATCTGCAGCTGAACTGAGTCACAGGGGCTTGAGGCTTCGAGGCTGCATGGCTGCCTCTGGACCAGTCCTTGGGCAGCACAGCTGCTTCACAAAGGGCTGGCTTCACTCAAGGAGCCTTGGAGGGTTAAGAGCCAATTTAGCATTTGCCAGGTTGTCACAAGTGATAGAACAGCCTGACAAACAGCACCGTGAATAAAAGGATGCAGTCCCTCTACTTTGGTTCTCTGCCCTAGATGAGGTGTAGGGTTCAATTTTGAAGTTACTAGGTCTGAAGCTTCTCTTGAGCACTCACCTGTCAATACAGAAAAACTGAAGGTAGCAGGATGTAGGGGATGTGTGAGACCTGCCACTGCCAAATCTGGGCTTGTTGAGTGCTGGTCCTGAGTGTGAATGGCAGACAGCTTGCTTTATTTTACCTCATAATAGTGTCTTGCTTTCTGATGCCCTTTGGATTTTTTTGGGGTTTTTTTTAACATGGAATTTCATCTGGAAACATGAAAAGTTAAATTAAATACTGAAATATGAGGCCAGTCTGTTATCTTCAGTGTGTTCCCCACTATATCTGGAGATACATAATATTGCAGGCTGACTAGACCTTTCCTTCCCCCATGCCCCCTAATCCATGAAGCCACGTCCAGACCACTACAATTTTGAAGTTTTCTGTTATTGTTTGGTTTGTTGGTTTTGGAGGATTTTTTTTGAAATATGAATAAGTCCATATTCTCAGCAACAAACGCCCTGACACTGAGCCAACACAAGCGTAGAGCCCTGGCTACTAGTTACTTACCATTTCTTGTAAACTATTTTTTTTGCAAAGTTCTCTCACTAGATCCACAGTTAAGGGAGCAACTGGGTGTTAATCCAGAAAGCAGAAAGGGTGCAGAGAAGCTAATACAGCCTTTGACCAGCAAGGAGCAGTCCTGATAGCATCTGTTGTGCAAGGATAAGGACTGGAAATGACAAGGCCAGTTTTGGAACAATGGTATCCATGTTTCTCTACCCTTGAGGACGAGGGGGACAAGTGCCTACATGTGTTGGATTTTGTGAGTTGGATCCAGTTGCTGTGTTGAGTTAATGAAGGTCATGCTGTTCTCTGGAATGTTGGGAAAGCAGGAGAAGTCGAAACCGAGCTGGCCCATCCCCAGGCAAACTGGTTTTAACCAGGAAAAAGTCAGAGAATGCGAAGAAACTTCTTGTACATCACCTCAGGCGGTTATGTATTCTGTTTCCTAGTTACATTTTTTTTTCCTGGTATCAATTCCAAAACAAACAAATGGAGAGAGAGAGAGAAGGGAGAAAGAGAAAAGCATTCCTTAAAATAACCCTTTAACATCTTGGGCCAAATTCTCTTCTCCTCGGGCCTGAAGATGCAGCCTGTCTGTGCTGATACTGGTAGGGAGCCCCCCAGATCTGTGCTGCGATGGTTGTAAAATGAAACACTGATCCCTTTTTCTCCATTCAGAAGTGGCTGGGGCCCATCTCAGGCACTACATAATAACAGCCTAGATGAGTGGGCAGTGCAGGTACAAACCTCCTGACAGACCTTTCTTGTGTCTCACCTTTTCCTGACTCTGTGTAAAACAGTGCTGGGCAGAAAGGGACCCTGGCACTGTTCAGGATCTGCAGGCACAAGCTTTGATGTTCTAGCGGTAGCTTGGGTGTTTAGAAGTAGTTGTTCAGTACTAGTGTTTCCTGTTGGGCTTACTGGGAGAAATGACACGACCAAAGGCCGCTCCCAGTTTGCTGCCCTGCTTTGGGAATGCTGAAACCTCGGGCTCCAGGGCTGACTGCACATTTTCACTTCACTGGGGCATTTGCATTGCATGATTGTCATACTGCAATGCTTGAATAAACCTTCTTTTTTTGTCTGTGGGTGCGCACATCCACTTCCACTCCTACTCTGTGTTATTCTAGTCTTTCAGCTAACTTTTGCCTCCAAAAAGTTAGGGACTTGATCGTGCCCCACTTTGGAACTGACCATTTGATCTGCTTGAGAGCAAAAGTAGAAGACATTTCTCAACTTCCCTGCACCGCTGCCCTCTGTGTCATCCTGTTTTGAGCTCCTCTATACGGCTCTTAGAGTGCTATATAAGGTTCTGAAAAGTATCACGTTGCTTGGCTGGGTGCTGGAGGCAGGAGGGCACACAGTCTCTTTGGCGTGCTCCAGCAGCCAGTGGAAACAAGGGTAAGCCAGCTCGTGTACGTCTTAGCTTTGGCAGGGATGATCAGAGCTGCTCAGCAAGAAATCAGCATTCCCTCTGCAAGTGAAAGGTCAGGAATGCAGAAAGCTCACTGCCTTCTTAAGAAGGTTGAAAGTTTTGAAAGTTTGCCCTCTGTTTTTTTTTTCCAAAAAGAGAACAAATCGAAGGATAACAGTCCCATTTTCTGGTGTATGTTTGGCTGAGAACGTGTCATCTAATCTGTTTAAGAAATGGTCACGTGTAATATTTTGAAAAATTGGTAACCTCTGGGTCAAATCCATTCCATTCAGCCCTGCTGTTTGCTTGATGATTGACCAGTGGCCAGTGATGTTTGGTATCCAGCTGACATCCAAGTCTTTTCCTGAATTCTCCTGCCAACAGTTAAAGGTACAGTAGAAACAAAAGCTATCAGCAGATATTTCCTCATTAAAACCTGTGCTGCTGGGCTCAGGGCAGACTGATGAGTTCAGGCTGCTGCAATGTTTTTCAATCAAGGACATCCAAACCCAAGCTAAGAAAAGAGCAGAGCTTCACCAGCAGCAGCACATGTGTCTGCATTTATATATATATGTGTGTGTGTGTGTGCACCTCTTCTATCCAAAAGCACTGGCACAAATGCACTGTTATCAGTCTTGCTGTGGGAGTGGGTGGGAAACTATTCAGAGCAGCTTTTTCCCACTGGAAGCCTTTGGTGTCTAGAAATCAAAGCTCTCTGCAGATGTGTGTGTCTTGATGAGATCTAAATTGAGAATTCTAAAATCCAGATGGAATTTGTGATGAAAACAGATGCGTGATCAGCACCCTTTGCCAGCTTAGAAGGCAGAGGCTGCGGTAGCGCCACGGAGAGCTCGGGCTCCATCAGCCTGAGTAAGTGCTCCAAGTGTCTGGCAGATGCCAAAGGGAGGCAGAGGTTCTTGCTTCCACCTGAACCGAGGTCTGCTTCAGCTTCTTGACTTTCACAATGTCAGCCTTCATATTTTCTGTTTGTGCAACCCCGTTTTAAAGCTGGTGCTCGTCGTGTTGTTTATAGAGGATAAAATGGAATGAATATTAGATAAGATTTTGTTCCCTGTCTCTCCAAAGAGATGCTGCTTTAGTGGATGTTGTTTCTTCTTCTCTCCAAATTACTATTAATTACCTATTTTGCCTTAAATCAACATCCAGAGTCTGTGTGCTTTAATCAATGTATTCTGTTTGCAATATAAGAAAAAATTACTGTAATGACACAAAATAATTTCCCTTCCTAGTATGGCATCCAGCTATACTTTTAACATTGGAAATAGTGAGTCATGGAATCAACAGCACGTAATGTGGTCTTTGTGAAAGACATCTCAACTGGTATGGGGTCATATTATAAGGCATCAGCCTTAGAAATTTCTTCCCACTCGCTCAAACAATTTCTCTTTTGTGCAAACATATGCAAAGTCCTGCCTGCCTTTCTCTTCCTTGCAGCCTGTGTTAAACTTCAGTTGTCACTTGGATTTATGTTCCAAGCTTTTCTTCATCAAATTCATTGAACCCAACAGTAGATAATTTAAAGGCTGTACGGAGATATTTTTTTTCTGAAGGGCTCATAAAAGAGGCAGACTGCTACCTCTAGCTTGAGCCAAAATATATGGAGTGAAGATTGTGCAAGTTTCTTTGCAAGCAGATGTATCTCGTCCATGACAGAGAAGGCACTGGCTTTACAAATGCTGAGAGTCTTGTAAGTGCTCTATGTCACCCTGAATTAGGATTTGTTTCTGCTTCCATTGACTTGAGCACATGAACATTAATCTCCAACGTTAATCAATTTATTGTCTCTGAACCCCCATAAGATAAAGAATTACCATCTCTATTTTGTAGATGAACTGAGTTGCAAAGAGATTTAGATTCCTGTTTAAACATGTGTTTAGGCACCTAAGGATGCAACTAGATGCCAAGTAAGATTTATGAAAGTGTCTTGACTGATCTTGAGTGGAAGTTTAGAGCCCAGAGAAGTGAAGGGATTTATAAATTCAGCAAGGCACTGGAGTATCTATAGGAGCCTCGTGCTGACTTCCCCGGTCCCACCTGTCTGGGAGCAGAGCTAGAGTGAGCCCAGGGCTGTAGCAGGAGGGCAGGAGGTGCAGTAGGAGAGGAAAGCTCTGTCCTTGAAGGGCCTGAGCCCTGTGCTTGGGGACAGCACTGCTCACACAGACACACACAACCTTTCTGCTTGTTCCCAGCCTTGTCACTCCATCGCTGCCCCCTTCCCACCCAGGGGAATTTTCAGGTGCTTTGTTTCCAGGCACAGCAGAAGGTGCAGCTCCAGGACCATGGAGGTGTAGTGGCTGCAGAGCTGCTGTGTCCTGTTGTGCCTGGGCAGCCAGTGAAGGCTTCTGAATTTACCATCTGGGCTGAAGAATGGGATAGGAGGTTTAGCTATATCCCTCTCCAAAATATTATGCAATTGTCTAGTAAAGGACATACAGAGGTTTCAAATGTTTGCCTTTTTATTTTTTTAATTTAAAAAATTATTTACTTAAACAATGCCCATTTCAGAAATTCTTCCTTAGCTCCTGATGCAAAAGACTGACTTGAGACTTGTTTGCATCCTTACAGCCTGCTGGGAATGAGCTTGTTGTGGAAACCACTAGGTGGAAATGACAAATAATAAATTTGTTGAAAAAGGCAGCTCGTAAGCAGGAACCAGAATGAAATTTGAGTAAAGTTAGATGAAAATGTTGGGGGAGAAAATGCTTCAGCAACGCTATAATGGCTTTTGATGTTTGAAAGTAGAAAATATTTCCATGTTTGTTTCAAAATTATGTATTTCATCTCAAAAGGGCCAGCACTTGAAAGGGGGAGGTGACACAGCTTCAGAAAGGTTTTATTTTCTTTTTGCCCAAACAAATGTCTTCAGTCAACTCAAATGATTTTCATAGCAAATAAAACATTTCTGTTTGTTTGACCCATATGATTATTTCTTTGTGTTTGGTAGTCACTGCGAAAACACTGTTTTCCTTATGTCTCCTACCAGAACTGAAAGTTGGAGACTGGAATATTCCACCTCCGTGTGTGCGGGGTGCAGCTGCCTGAAATAAATCTCCAAATTTTAAACATCTCAGGCTCTGCCTCATGGTAGATGCTTTATTCTTACCCTAGAGTGAGAATCCCCTGTTGATGGTATCTTTAAGGAAGCTGCTGATCCCAAAGCCCCAGGCCAGAAACCTGGCAACAGAGTAGTAACAAGGCATTGTTATATGAGCAAGTCCCTTTCTGCAAGGAGTTTTTAAGGTATATGCACAAATAAAGGTGGTTGTGAATGTTCCAGAACTTTAAAAGAAGTCAGTGAACTCACTGAGCACATGCAAGCAGATAAATGAAGCATGGCATGTGATATATAAAATTATATGTCCCTCCTGGGAGTACTCACGCTGCCTTCCTGAACCCCTCCGATCAGATTTGGCACAGGGGTTTGAATCTCACACGGCTGTGACTGTAGCCTTCCCAGCCAGAATTGTGCAGGTACATACGCTTGAGGAGAATGTGACAAGGGAAAATGGAATGTAAAGTCTGCTAGACAGACAATAAATTTGCTTTATATCTGTATCTTTTCCTTGCTTGGCAATTATTTCAGCAGGTGCTGAACTACTTTCTGCCTGCTGTAAACGAGGGGACTCAAACGACCTACTGTAAATTCTTGATATTTCCTGTACTTATGAGAAGACATAATCATCTGAAGAACTTGTATATTTAGTGTGGATTTAGATGATTTTTAAATAATGCCTTTTTTTTAAAGCCCAGGATTGGTCATTACTAGTGTTGGGTTGTTTAGTACTATATAACCGAGATTTGTTCATATTGTCACCAAATAGGTAACCATCTATTTTTAAAACAGTAGGGTGGAGTTGCTGCTCAGGTTGTTCCACATTATTTGTTGTAATTCAGTAGCCAGTTAATGACAGCATATCTCTATTAGGTTATAGCCCTCCTAGATTATGGTTTTTAGAACGGTAAAGCAAGAGTTGTAGGGTTTCAGGGATTGATTACAGAGAGGTTTATTGTTATTTCTTACACTTAAATCTGCTAGGTAGGTTAAAACAGCCAGTTTTAGTAGGAGATCTAGAATAGCAATGATGTGCAGTTAAACACTGAAAAATCCCTACCTCTTCTACGGAGTAGAGCTATTAAAGTATTGCTTATTGTACATTTATATTCTGTATTCATTACCTGCAGAGCTGCTACAGGCAGTAGAGTGAGCAGGCTGTACCATTTGTGACTTCATGCTACGGCGTTCTCGCTTGCCTGCACAGTTGACCCGATCCTGTATGTCATCAGGGAGGAGATGTTTAACTTGTGACACTGCTAATCCTTTCCTGAAGGCTTTTCGTTCTTCCTGCACATTGTCCTTTCGTTGCTTTTGTGAGCTGGAACATGCTGGCTCAGCCCGGAGATGAATTCATGTAGTTACCTATGGATGTACTGAGGTCCTGTTGACTTTCACATTAAAGATCAGTGATTGCTTAAGTATTGCACTGATTCAGGACCCCCAGGCATTTTCACATGCACAGGCTGACTTGGGAATTGGTGCACCTTATTGTAGTCCTCCCTCGCTGGGAATGGGGAGCAGGCTGGGGACAGCTGGGGGCACAGCAGCCAACGGGGTGCTCATGTCCCCCAGGGAAACCCACCGTCCATACGAGTGGCATCTGTGGAAGCAAATCCTGATGCAAGACAAAGTTGAGAGTGTGTGTTTGGTTAATCCTGTTCTAGGAAGCTGGTCTGTGTGCAGCTAGGAGTTACACAAAGGCACATGTCCCTGCAAGGAATCTGCATCCTGGTACTTCTGTGTGTGTACCTCTGCAGGAGCTCTGGGGGACAGAGTCCTTCCTGGCTCAGCCAGGCTCTCATGCAAGGGTAGGGGTGATTTGTAGGTGCTCCTTGTAAATGTGCTTGTCTCCACATTTTTATTTTGCTGATATAAATGCAGCTAATGAATGCATTGTGATAGTGCTGTGTTTTACAGGGAATATTTCAGTACTGTCAAGCCTGAAGAGTCTGGGTTGAGCTTGGTGTGTGGAGGCATCAAGCCTTCAGAGATGATTGTCCTCAGCTGGAATGACTGACATTCCTGGGAATCACATCTTAGTTACAAAAAACCTTGGGTCTCCAGTTCGTGTGTTGTTCCAACCCAGTAGACACATTATGTATTCCCTGTAGGGGCTCATTTGTGATCCTTTCTGGTACAGTTTGCACTCTCAGGAGTGCTCGCACCTTGACAAGAGGGGAGATGTTGCTGTCAGAGCAGTTGCAGCCTGGGCTTTCTGCAGAAGCTCTGTGGCATTGCTTTCCTGGGCTGGTGATGGAGGAGTGGACCTTTGCTGTCTCCATCTCTACAGAAGCCATCCGTGCTGCTTCCTCAGTGCTTTGATATTCTGCCAGCTGAGGGAGGGAAGAGCCATTTATAAATATTTCTGGTAATACAGTAAGTACTCTCACATGTTTTGCTCACTCATTTTCCGTATCCAGAAATCTATCCGACCAGAATCAGTTCACTCTCTTTTATTAGCAGAAATAGATCCACAACAATTAAAATTGATTTTAAAAAAAAAAAAAAAAAAGAAAAAGAGAGAAGCAGCAGCAAGCATATCATATTGACTGTGTGTATATTCACACTGGCTTCCAATCCATGGATAATTACCCCTCAGAGATCGTGTGCTATGTACAGTATGATGATGGAATTATGCACTTTAAAGAGCTTTAGTGAGCCTCTTAGGATGCCAATTTCTTTCCCCTTTTCTTCTTTTTTTTTTTTTTTCCTTCTTTTCATTGCAGCAAGTAATGATTTTTAAATGCACATGACCTGTCCTCAAAAGCAAAGTAAGGCATGTCAGTGATGTTTTGTCTCTGGGTCTGACTTTCCTTGAGGTGACGCCGTAGAAGTGTACCCATGAGAGGAAGTTGCATGGTCAGGGGATCTCTTGGGATTGCTGACCCTCATTAGTGAGGGGAAAGGCGAGTGGAACTAAAAAAGTTACTCATTCTGTTTGGCTGCAGGTACCCAAATTGCACTTCCTGCAAGGAAAGAGGGCCCGAAAGAGGCTGTGGGTACAAATCCATAGAAAAGCTGGCTTTGCTATTTTGGCCGATAGTGCATCACCTGGCCTGAGTGCTTAAGAACCAGGGACAGTGGTTTCTCTGACCTCTTTGTCAGAGCCCAATCAACTGTTTTGATTTGCAGTTTCACACACACAAAATTAAAATATTGTCTATACATTTCAGCCTAACTTGTTTTTGGCAAAGTGATAAGCAAGTAAAAAACAGGGCCTCATCGTAGGAAGTGTCAAGCCATCTTAATTTTAGGCAGAAATACCAGCTCCTCCTAGAGGAAAAGAGCCAGTCCATAAATAGCTCCCAACAGATCCTTTACCCAAGCAGACAAAAGGGTGTGACGTGCAGGAGTTGCTGCTAATGCCAGATTTCATCTTTCCACTGGCAATGTGTCACCTGGGTTGGAGTTTGTCTAAGGTGTGACTTGGTGTTCAGGCAGGAGTGCTCATTGATACTCAGTGAGCAGCTCCCCAGATCCTGGGAGAACATCTCCGAAGGCACTGCCAAAGGAGTTGAAAGGGGAGGTACCTATTGAAACACAGCCGTGGGGACTGAGGTTGCAGGGCTGCTGGACTCCTTGTTCTGGGACTGCGGCTGCATTTACAGGTTTTTATCTGTTGTTGACATCTTTAATAAATGTTTGGTAACAGCAAGTGGTGCTGCATCCTGCTCCACCAGCCTGGACCAGCGGGCTCTTGTGGTAAGGAGAGGGCTCCCAAACACAACTTGTTGCCCAAAAAAAGTCTTTTTACCTCGGACTAGAGCAGCTGTGAGGTCCCCACAGCTGTCTGCTCCTGTTCAAGGATGAATGAAGCTGGGCCTGGGAGTGCTCCCAGGAGTAGGTTGGGGGGCACAAGCCAGCCTTCTCCTGCCATCCACCTCCCTCAGGGTCCTGTGTCCCAGGAGGTGCAGCGTCCCTGCTGTCCCCCTGTACCCGGGCTGCAGAAGCAGGAACTCATTCCACCATCCCCCAGAGCCTGTGTGCATGGCTCTGCGGAGTGTTTGGATACACGGCTCCCATGGAGTAGCTGAGTTTATGGGACATGTTTGGAAGGATCAGATGCTTCAGTCAGTGTACACAGCTCTTTTGTCTCTAACTTCCTAATTTCTCTGGGTAATGTTGAGTGGTGCTCAAAGCCGCTGACAGCACCTTGATGTGTGGTTGGTGTGGCCTGAGCTCCTCAGCAGTCTGAGCTGTTCCAGCTCTCCCTTCAGTCCTGCAGTCCCTGCTCAGCATAGCAGTGCATGGGGCATCTGCTCAGGGCTCCTGGGTGCTCTGGTGAAAGTGTGATGGGGACTTTCTGTGCTTCAGTGGGCAATAGGAGAACATGTGCCTGTGTCCCTATCATTACTGTTTTAATCTAACTTAGGAGATCATTCCTTACTCGTAAAAGCTTTACATTTTAGGTGCCTAAATGGGTTTCACTTGCTGACTCTCTCCAGCCTCTTTCTTCCACGATCCCACCGCCCTCTTCGTCTCTCATTCCCTTAAATATGTGTAGATGATGAATAGCAAATCTTCTCATAGAATTCTTCAGGAATATTTAGTGTAGGGCTTTGCTTTTGTTTGCTTTTCTGGTGACTTGGAGATGGCATGGTGAGAAAAGAAACATGTGAGCTAAACCTGTTGGTTTGAACATTGTGTCAGAAAATATCCATAAATTGCAAGTTACTACACAGATGTATAGATTTAATGAGACTGTGTAATGCCATTTATTTATGCTAAAGAATCTGACACATACGGTACTGAAAAAAGTTAATACTCTAAGAGTTATTTTATATTTTTCCATTGCCATCTGTCACTGCCTACATAATAATGATACAGGTGAAAGCCTAGCACTGCTTAAAAAAAAATAAATCAGAATGAATAGTCATTTAAATGTTTTGCTGCTTTAATAGCTGGTGTGTTTTAAGTTGTGGGAAGGAGGCAACAGAGATACCCTCCCCCTGTTTTTATTATGTTAAAATTTGGGTTTAAACAGATTTGAATTCTTGAAGTGACTTATGGAAATGGAAAATGACTATAAACTCTACTGTCCTTTACATTTGGAAAAGTTAAGGGACTAAACCAGATGCTGCCATCCTTGTAACATACCATAAGTGGCTCTTGGAGTAGCCCTTTCACGTGCATCCTGAGATAGGGGTGAATTTTTGTGCCCTAAATTCTGCCTTAATGGGCTGAACTCAGTACTGCTGGGGTCTCTGAACTGTGAGCAGGTATTTCCAGATCCCTAAATCCTTGTCCTCATTTGCCACCTCAAATAATTAAAAAATAAATAAACCAAGAAAGGACATACAATTATTTTTTTTGCTGCCTCAGGTAAAAATACATGTTTCAAAGCAGCACCATGCTGACAGAAATCAGCATTTACAAAGACACTGCCTTTTAAGAGCTCTCCTTCAACCCTGTGTAGCCGTACTGTGGCTAGGCAGAGCTGCTTTCCCTTTTATTTCTTCTAGTTGTGCAGGAGTCCAGCCCAGCAGTGACTGTGAGATGCGAGGGAAGAATTCCCTGCGCTCAGGCATTTGCAATGATCCAGGGCTGCAAATGGACTTAGGGACCTGCCCATTGCTTTGCAGCAGCCACCTGCCTCCCAGGGTGCAGACAGGGCTTTGGCTCAAACAAATAAATGAAACAGGTTTTGTTGTTTGTCTGCTTTTTACAATATAGTGACAAAGACAGAAAATATTTTTGTGGCAGGTGCTTATCCTATAATTTTCCATGGCTTGATGAGTTGGGGAGGTGCCATATTTGGAGGAGGAGGAGGACATGGCTAGGTCAGGTTGCATTAAGATGATTTAGAGTTTATATAATGAGAAATAAATAAAACTTTTCCTGAAAGCTGTGAATGATGATGTGTAACTTGGTAATGAAAGCCTTTCACTGAGTTGAGATAATGTCTTTAATGGTAAAAATACCAGAAAATAAAACAAAGTCCAAATCCAGAGAAGTGATTCCGCTGTCTTCAAACAATTTCTTCAGGTGTATTTTCAAATATAGCGCAGATCCCTAATGGAAAGTTCCATATAAGTGAAATAATCATTACTGTTATAATTACTACCCTTTGCGTATGCTGGAAAGCATTTTAGGAAGTCTTGCACTTTGTAAGAAGCAGAGACAACAATGAGTGAGCAATAAGGTTTTGGTCTCTTCAAATGGATGTTATCAATCATTTTATTTTTGTTTATAAAGGATGGTCCATATATAGCTGTAGTTTGTCAGCATTTTCCATTACAAACTTCTAGTTTTTGTACCATATAGAGCTCTCAGCAGCCTCTTAGCAAATCCACTTGGGATGAATGTTGTGTCACTCCTCAATGAATGCTTCTACTGCTCCCTCACTGAAATCTGAACTGGTCTTAAAAAAGTGTTCTGTTCATGGTTTAATGTTTTGAGAGACAACGTGTTTCACTACAGGACTGAGCCTTTATTTTTCCTCCTCTCCCTGCTTTTCCGTGTGCATCAGAAATAGCTCTGCTAAGTAAAAAGAGCTGTGGTAGGAGAGGAGACTGACAGTATTTAATGTGCGCGTTGCAGACAGTAAGAGACTCGCTTTAGGTCGGCAAGGGAAAGGCCGTGGGAAACCACCCACAGAGCCAAACGTGCCTGTGCACTGCACAGCCACTGTGACATGGAACTTCACAATGAAAGGGGCCCTGGAGAGCACCTGCTGAGCCCCCCAGCATCACCTGCCCCTCGGAAACAAGTGGGAAATCATTCACACAC
The DNA here is from genome assembly GCA_013397245.1 of Thryothorus ludovicianus. Lineage (NCBI taxonomy): Eukaryota > Metazoa > Chordata > Aves > Passeriformes > Certhiidae > Thryothorus > Thryothorus ludovicianus. Next base: position 89,889 of record VZTB01000309.1, on the reverse strand, counting down.
AGGCAGAAAATCCCAATGGCTGCAGCATGTGGGAGGAGAGAGCAGGGGAGCTCGAGGGCTGGGCAGGTCTTTTGTAAAGACAGAGTTTGCCAGATGACATTTGTCCAGAAAACCATGTCTTGTACAACAGCAAAAGGAGAGGAGAAAGAAAAATCCTGCTTCTTCTCACCCCATCAAAACAGGGGGGAAAAAAATAGCAGAACAAATAAGAAATATCCAACATTGTTCCTAGTTTGACCTTAGAGAAAAATCCATGAGTCCAAGACTATCATCTGAGTTAGCTTGAGCATCTCTAGAGGGGACAGCAACTAGGAGCAGAGCCCTGCTGGGTTCACTCATCTTGCACAGGGATCAGGTTCTGGCCCTGCAAAAGGGTAGGAGGAATGGGAAAGGGAAACTCCTCATCACACCTGTAGGGAATTGGCAGAAACCTTGTGTTATGTTAAGCACGATATTTGTTGCACTATATTACTTTGTAAGTACAGGCACAAAGGGAGGGGGAGGCTGGGTCATCAGGAGTACTTTTCCTACCCTGGGATATGAATACACGACTCTGGCTTGTGTAAGTGCCGCTTGCGTAGATGCACTTGTGGGTGAAATTTGGCCTGAGGTCTTTCTGGAGAGGAATCTTGCGACACTGAGCAATCATATATGTTCAATTAGGAGTTCAGACTCTTGCCAGATGGAGGTATGCAGCATGGGTGACTTGTGGTGAGCAAACAGTCATGCCTGAAGGCTGGGCATCTGGAGCAGATTCTGGGCTACCTACTGCCATGCTTACTTACACCAAGGAACTCCTTACTCAATGTCCCAGTGAGATGTTAATTTTGAGGAATTAAGGATTTTGGAAAAGTTAAGATTACAGTTTGAGTAGATGCTGTGTTATCTAAAAAGACCCAACAGAAGCCAAATCCAGATAAGATATCTCAAATTCAGTAATTCATTGCTTGTCAATTTTATGGACAATAGTCAACTTCCCCGTGGTAGGAAACAAATTGAAGGCAGGAAGCTGCAAAGTCTACCAAGGATTTGTTTGTCACGAATACCATAAAAGGTAAAAAGGTCAAAGCAAGAAAGACTTGGTTTACTTCATCATTTTAATTGATTCCTCATAAAAAAAGACCCCCGACTCATTTCAGGAAACAAACCACGGATGCTTAACAGCCTCCTTGCCAAGTAGCATACAAAGCGGAGAAGGGGAGGTGACAAAGGTATAAATATGCATTTGTGTTTTGTATATTTAACATTTTTGTACATAGAAGCTTTGTCATCACCTATGAAACTTTGCAGTGTGCATTAGGGAGATATCCCATGCACTGCCCAAGCCGTAATAAACATACACTTTCTAACTCCAAACTGTTAGAGAATCTTTGTCCATTAATAGATGGACATTGATATTAGATCAATGTTCTTATTTCTTTAATTCACCAGCCTTTGGACTTCAGCGAGAATCTCACTGAATGTGACCTTGTGGGACACTGCAAGGATTGCTGGCTCAAAAAATTTCTGGTGCGTGTGTCACTGAAACCATCAAAATTGGGCCCTGTGATGGAAAAGAGATCTCAGCTCTTAATGCTGCCCTTGCTGGGATGCTATTTGCTTGAATCAGAGCCCTTACAACTGTAACTGTGGTCTTCTCAGCTTCATATTTGCATAAGCTTGTATGGCCATTTGGGCATAGAAGTTGTTTCACATGTTTTAGCGTTGCAGTCTTCATTCCTTGTGTCTGGCCCTGGAGAGCTGGGTTGGGAGAAGCCACCTGGTGATTTAGAACCATTGCTGCTGAAAGTGTATGGTGACATCTGGGATGCTGTTCCACGTGAGCCAAGGCTGCTGGTTGTGATGGCACAGTACACCTGGTCAGGAGCCTGATCCAGCTGAAAAGGGTTGATTTTTCTCAGGAAAATCAGTTTTCAAACAGATTGGTGTAGCACCCAGTTCCATGATCACTGGTGCCAGTGTAAAAGATGGAAGGGGTGGGGATTGAGGGAGGATGGCAACCACAGTTTGTGTCAGCTAAAACCTGACTGAAGCTTGGCTTAGCTATGCAACAGCATCCTAATTTAAGCTAAACTTGGGTGTAACAGACCTGTTAGTCTACACTTACTGCACACACCACCTCCAGAAGATATGAAATAAGTCTTCTGTTGCATTTAGTGAGAGTTTAAATTGACTTCAGAGGTAGCAGGCTTAAACTGAGATTCTTCAATGTGAAAACTAAAAATTTCTAAGGATCCCTAAATAAGCCGATCAGTTCTCACTGAATTTCTGGCGCATTAACCACCTCCTTGTGGGCTTGAAGAATCCCGTTTGTGGCATACAGAAAAGGACTTGACACAAAGTTTCTCAAATATTCCTTTCTCTTTTTTATTAGCTATTAACTATTTGGTTTGATTTAACCGTTGTGAATGAACAGAAGGTCACTTATAACAAGATGGTATTACTATATACGCCCTGGCTCGGTGTTCAAAAGCTAAATCTTTAATTGTAATAAACAAAATTTCCAGCATTGGGAACGTCCATGATCAGACATTTTGGTACTTGAGTCAAGGAAAGAGCTGGGTAATTTCCTTCTTTTGCAGGTGACATTCACCCTCATTTGTTCCATCCAGATTCAGCTTCACTTCTCTCTAAGCCTCCAGAAAGCTTCAATCTACTGTGAAAGCAAAACTGGCTCCTTTGAAACACACCTTTCTAACCCTCGACTGAAACATCTTCTATTTCAGTGTTGGTAGGACAGGTGCCATTCAAGAGACGTCTTCATTTCTCCTGAGCAGCAGATGCACTGCCAGTGCCTTGAGCAGATTTCACTCTGCTTGTTCCTCAGCATCACAGCTTTGGAGTGACACCTGCTCCTCGGGAGAAGGGGAGACCTGCTCCTTTCTCAGGAGCTAAACAGTATTTGCTAAAGCTATTTGCTTTTTAGTGTCAGCCTGTTAGCTAAGTGCTTTGTGGCTATGAGGTGACAACAGAGCCGATTCTGTGCCCTCTTCTGCCGCTGCTTGGCTGCCATTCTCACCCCTTGTGTGTGTGCCTTTTTAAAATGGGGAGATTTGCTCGTGGCTCCCTTGTTTACACACTTAATAGCTCCCAGTTAAGCTGAAATGAACTTGAAAAATGTCCTTAACTAAGACGCAAATTCTATCAGCAACAAGAAACTCAAAGATTAAGTTTTCTTTCACCCAAGACTACTTTGTACTATTTCAGGAGGAAAGTATGTTTGAACGTGCATTAAAGTCTCATTACACTTCTGAAGTGATGTAAACTCCCTCTTTAAGGACCCTTTTTTGCTACTAAAGTGCTCTTAGACTGAACAAGAGCCAGGGATCATTGTTTCCAACTTCTGGCATTCCTTACCTTCAACTTTCTAAATCCATCAAGACAGAAGGGTTCTCCCCCCTCCTCCTTTAATTTTCATCTTACAAAACACTCATCGGTTTGCCATTCTGGTTCTTAAAATTAACTGTATTGCACTCACCCTTGCTGAGTGCTTTTGATAGTGTAGAAACAGGGAGTTTAATAGTATAGGGACACACCATCTCTAGAGTTTGTGATGTGTAAGAATTGGGCTCAAAACCTGCTAGAAACTGGGTCATTTTCTATTTGTCTGCAGCTGCCAATTAGCAATGTCATTAATCCACTGCCTAGGAGGAGTGCATGATTAAAATAGACAGTGTCACTGACCACTGATAGGACAATATACACAAGGCTGTGCTGTCGCTGCCTGTCATTGTGCTGCTGTAGTTAGGGCTCAGCCCCATTTTCCGGAGGGCAGTAACAATTTCATGGCTTCTTTGCATCTGGGTGCAAAGACAGACGCATCATCCGGGCTTTGAATGCTGTGTTTTGTTGTGTTCTGGACAAGGAGCCTGGGGCTGCTGGTGCCCCACCTGGCACCCACTGTCTGGCCACTTCGGTTAGAGAACACGTTGTGTGTGTGAATGTCCTTGGCTGTGTTCGCCCACGGAGCCATCCAAGGCTCCTCGGGGGTGGCAGGTTTGGGTTTTGCCTCCTCAAGGATGAATATCTGAAGCTGGGCCAAAGCTTTGTTTCCTGCTGGTGAGAGAAAGGGCGATGGGGGAAGAGGCTTGGGAGGCCTTGAGGGGTCTGGCTTGACTTGCTGCTGCTCCAGGGGCAGCAGGAAGGGGCTGGTGGTGCATGGCTACTGCCAGGAAAGGCCAGCCTCCAGCTGGAGACCACAAACCCTCGGTGGCAGTGGCCAGCCTGGCATTCCAAGGCCACAGATAAAATAAGCATTGACCTAGGACAGCAGACAGCGGAGGAGAAAGAGGGGTACATTCCTGCTGCTTTCTCCCTGGTGTGTTGGACAGGAGGAATTGTGTTACTTAGTGGGAATTGCACTCTTTTTGCTTGCTGAAGAAAATTTCCAGTGCTTTAATTTACTCTCCACCTGGGGATCAAATTTCTCAGCAAGACAAAGGGCTTTTTCCCCCACATCTCACTTTGGAGGGAAAAATTTCCATGACAGAGGATGAAATACTAGGAATGGTTTTTTTAGTGGACCTTCCAACTTCTGGTTTGTAGCCACACTAATTTGTGGGTGAAGGAAATATTTTTGTACTGAAAAGTTCCCAAGAAACTGTTTAACAAGGAATTGGAGTTTAATTGGCACTTATGAGACATTAACAATAATTGTATTCAACTTGGGCACTCGGGATAAAGTGTGATTCAGGATCAGCTGATTTGTGTACTGAAAAAAACACCAAAACAAAAACAATCCACCAAACCTAAAAAAATAAAGAAAAATGGAAAAATGATAAAAGCGAGCAACGTTAACGTGTGGACTGGTGGATATGTGCCATTAGTTTCATATTCCCAGGTTGAAGCTTTTGTGGTGCTTGTCTTATATTTTTCCCCACAAGGTGTTTTGCCAGACTGGAAAAAATAGAAGGAACGTGTATTAACTGGAGGAAAATAGTTTGACTTCAAGTTCATGCTTTTGCAGTTAACTGGATTATCATTTTATCTCTGCTATCTCTTTTGCTGTCTTTTTTTTTTTTTTTCAGGAATGCCCCAAAAACTTCAAAAACCCCAAACAAAATCCATTTACTTATTTGTGGTTTTATCAAGCATCTGAACAAGAAAGGCAAGGGAACACAGGGTGAAATTTGTACTTATGTACGATGCAGGATAGCCATCAACATCCCTTGAACATGGCTTTTTCCTTTGCAGCAGAGTTCATTGTGCTCCCTCAGTGCTGTAGGTGAAAACAAAGACAGTGCCACTACTAAATGATTGCAGCTCCCGAGACTGGCTGAGAGCAGAGAAAAACAAACTATATGCAATTTAAGTGCCTGTTTGTATGCAAGCTACCACACGGCCTGATATGTACACCCGTATGATGTAAGGCAGAGGAGATGACCTGATTAGCAAAGCTCTCACAACGAGCTGGGGAGGAGATCCCTGCTCCCCTCCTTGCAGACCTGCGCCTGGTCCCAGCTGGAGGAAGTCTTTCCACAGCTACCGGGGGTAGGGGGGTGTGGTTCTGAAAATGGCAGTGGCAGCGCCAAGGTGAGGGAAGGAGGAAGAGCAAACAGCCTGCACGGCTCATGGAATAGCTGGGATGTTTTGAAGGATGCAGTGTGAATTCCTTGGGCTTTTGTGAGCTCTGTGTGTGTGTGTGGGGAGGCTGTGCTTCAGCAAACGGCTCACGCCGCTTGCTCGTGCTGCTTATCCTGTTGCATGAAAGCGTCATTCAGCAGAAAGAAGTGCTAGGGGAAGGATGATAAAGTAAATGGTCTTCCCATTTGTAAGCTCTCACAGCCTTGTTCTCATGAGTGCTGAGCAGGCAGAGCTCCACAGCTGTGAATGGCAAGTCGTGGTGCTCAGCACTAACTGCACTCAAGTGTTTAGTATTCCAAATCAGAGAAACAGACAAAAAATTTATATATGTAAGAAGACACGTAAGATTCAAGACTTTCTCTTGTGAGTACATGTAAATATGCCCAGTTGGCACGTGGCTTTTGGATATTTTGAGCAGCACTGTGCCAGGACAGAGTGCAGGCTCATGGCAGCAACCTGGGGTTTTAGGTGAGGAGCACAGGGCACTCCTTCTGGCTCTGCTGTAGCTACTTGTGTGGCCGAGTGTATTAAATCCTGCTCCTAAAGCCAGCGAGCCGTTTCTTTGGGCTTCATTCTCACACTTGCTGAATACCCCAAAAGGCTGCTATTATTAGAAGGAACTGCCCTTCCTTTGCTCTGAAAGTGGGCTGTCCATAAATCACCAGTGTGTGCTTTCCATGGGGAGGTGGGTCTGGGACTTCGGCTCTCTCCCTGACAGCCCACGGAGCTGCCAGAGCTCCTGCTCTCCCTTCTTCCTGCTCAGCCCCTCCACAAAGGTAGATTCTCCCAGTCAGAAGGCTCGGCACCAGGGCAGGATGGCTTCCCATGGCTTCTCTTGCTGCCTTGGTGGGGCCAGTCCCCTCCTGCTCCCCATGCAAGCTGCATCCTCTTGATCTGTTTCTACCCCTGCGGCCACATCCTAGTTGATCTCTCAGTCTGGACTGTCTTTTACTGTTTTAAGAATGATAAATTCTTAAAAGAGTAAAATGCATTAATTAAAATGCATTTCTGTGGCAACAAAAATATTAATTCTCTTCTATAAGTGATGCACTCAAATATTTTGTAGTTGCAGACCATTTGGATGGTGGTGCCTGTACTGTTACTGGTCTGCTGTGATCTGATGCAGCAGTGTCCTTGCTCTGGATGGACTTTGCCATAATAGTACTTTCTTTTCATTTCTTAGCTCCCATTAGTGCCTTGATGAGTAGTGAAAGATGTTTCAACAGTTTTATGATCAAAAAGAAACGTCTTAGCGTTGCTTGGTTTCTGGTTCCTTTGCCCTGTTCATTATGTTTTCCCTGGTAGTAACAGCACTGATTTAGAGTTGCAACGTCACCAGCAGTATCTGAACCCTGTGTTTTCTGGGAAGGGGAAGAAAGGAAGATGAAGGAGGAACTCTAAATAGTAGGGTTTTAAAGTTCTGACATATCCAGGCCAGCTGTTTGAAACTGTGATGCCTCACGGTGTTTACTTATAATTCTTTCTTTGGGTTCCCGGATGGGGGACCCCTTGGCAGTTGCCAAGGAGCACATGTGGCCACACCAGGCAGGCCCTGGGCACAGATCTGTGCTCCAGGTCCTCTGCTGTCACCAGCACTCGTGCCAATGGCCTTAGTACAGAGGTCAAAGACTGCTTAGATATGAGGGCTGAATCACCTCCTTGTTAAACCCCTCAGCAGGATCACGGCTTAGGGAAGCAGACACGTGGGCTTTGCCTTCTGGCTGACACTGTGGATGGAGGCTCTGACTCTGGGACAGGCCTTTTGGTAGGTTTGACCAACACTTGAGGGATTGGAATTGGGGCATTTGGTGATTTAAACACCCCTCCACTGACACCCCTTTGTGAAAAAACCTGCTACGTTTGTTTCCTTTGAAGGCTTGCTGATCCCACAAGCTCTCAGTGGTTAGAGGAGGTTTATCCTGTCACCTCAGGATCAGCAGTGAGCCCGCCAGTCTCCCCAGGCAGATGTGAAAGGTCTCCAACTGCACGTATTTTGCTTGCAAATATAGATAATCCAGCAGTGTAGGTCTATCTACAGCCCTGTTTGCCTTGGCAGTGTCCCATTGACGTGAATCAGAAGGTGGGAGCAAAAAAGCACTGGAGGCTCACCCAGAGACTGGTCTCCCCTCCATCAGGGAACCTGTCTGTGCAGGCAGGGTGATTTGGAGATTACTGGCACAGCCTACAAGCCTGGCTTCACTAGATCTTTGCGTTTGGAACAATCCTGCTTTGTTTCCTTGTGCTGTGCCTTTGGGAACCTTGCTGCTCAGGGGACTGGGCAGGAGAGGCCCAGAAGGAGCAGCTCTGGCTTTGGCCTTTTCTCCTTGAGAAGAAAGCAGTTCTCAGGGGGTCAGTTCTTAATCCTGATGCATCTCTGCAACTTTTAGCAGGTGTCTGAATCAGACTGTACCTGAGTTCATAAGCTTTAAAATAGGGATAGAAATTAGGAATTGAAAAAAAAAAAACAAACCAAGCGGTTAAAGAAAGAAGCAGTTATAACTTGTGATGCCACCACCACCGTAAGGCTGTCATGATAGTTTGAGCTTCAAGGCTGTGATTTAATATTGATAACAGTAAAAAGTTTATCATGATATTACTAGTTGGGAACTTGGAAAATACATGGATTTAACTTTAATTTTTGTTTGTTTTTTTTTATTTCAGCAAATTCAGTAAAGCTAGAAATGCAAAGTGATGAGGAGTTTGACAGGAAGCCCCTGATTCATGAAGATATTATCAGAGCTCACGATGGAGGAAGCAGCCTGGAAGATCCCTTCATTGGGAGTAACGAGATGGTGGATAACAGAAAGATCCAGGAGCTATCAAGCGAGGGAGGAATCCGGCTTCCGAATGGTAAACTGAAATGTGACGTCTGTGGCATGGTTTGCATTGGGCCCAATGTGCTAATGGTACATAAAAGGAGCCACACTGGTAAGCAGCTGAAAGAAAATCTGTGGCGATGTTGATGTTACCTGACAACTCTTCTCTCTTCCCTTTTCATTCTTGGGGTAGCAGGAGGCTGAGGAGGGGGAAAATGGGCTTCATTGGTTTTTGTTTCTCTTCCTGCTTTCCAAATTCTGACAAGAAGGGTGCTTCCTTTACTTTGATTTCCAGCCTTTTGTTCTTAAAAATAGCACAAAAGTCTGGAAATTGCTTTTCTTACTGTTCTTGACTGGAGTAAGATGGTGGGAGTCATTCTCTGGCATGGGGGCAGGTGGGTCGTGTTGTTTGTGTGTGTGCAGTGCAAAGCTTTTGAGCCTTTAAGAGGAGTCTTAGATGTTCTTCCATTGGAGGTGCTCACAGGTGGACAAGACCAGCAGCTTCCTGGGGATCTCCCACTTCTTTTCCCAGTGGCTGGACCTGGAATGAGCAAACCCTGGAGGGGACACTCATTACCCAGCAATCCTGATGCCAGAGTGGGCTTGCTGCTCACTGTGTGACAGCTCCCTCAGGGAGACCTCAGCTGAACCACTCACCTGGCTCCTCCACACCATCTCAATACCATCCTGGAGGCAGCTTTCAGTGCTTGGTCTCTCCCAGCACTTGTATTTTTATTACCTGTAGGAGTCCCAAACAGCTTATCAGCCTTGTGGGTCTGAAAGTTTAAGAGGCAAAGGGAACCTCTGCAATATGCTGATTGGGCAGGTCTTTGTGCTCTGAAAAATGAGGCCTTGAGCTTAACCTGGAGTGTTTCATGGGACTCATAGCTAATATGGTAAAATGGTGTGCCCAGGAAGCTGGTACTCACTCCCCTGTGCTGCCCACTCCTCAGCTGGGAGCAATAGTCACCTCCAACAGAAGTACAGGTGGTGCCAGGAGATGATGCTCTCTGGTCTTGCAGCGGTCTGCCTTTGATTCAAAAAAGCACTGAAGCTTGTGCTTAACTTTTATGAGATTTAAGCACATGTAAGTCACCTGAAGCGCTTCAAGATATACTTAACTTTGGATACACACTTAAATCTTATTAAGGTTAAGCACAGGTTTTTGTGGTGGAGCCTCAGCAGATGTTTGTTGTTTGTTTTTTTTTGATATTTTGCTTTTTATCTTTGCTATTATGTAATGGGGTGAGAGACACACTGGCTGAGATCTGTGAAGACAGAAAAAGAAAGGTGGAGTTTAGAGTAAGAAAGACTGAATCCCTTTGTAAACCTGGTGGTTTGCACTCCAGTAGTGTGCTCTTGATGGGCTAGAAATCAATAGAATTTCTGTACAGAGGGATAATAAATATATATTATATAGGTAATCTCCTGTATATGAGTTGTATTGATAAAAATTTGACCTAAGTGTGTAATGTAAAGCACGGCAGTATCATTTATGGTGCGCTCATTATTTTAGACAGGAATTACGAGAGGGGAAAAGCATTAGCTGGAGAGTCAAAAACCTTGATTAACAATTTGACATGCTGTTACTAGAAGAGAGAAAGAGAAACAAGAAAACCAGGCTGAGTCTCCAGCTTTCAGCCTCCCCAAAAGTTTTCACTTGCATGTATCTGAGCATGTGTACTGTAGGTGCATCAGAGTCCATATATTTGAATTCGAGCAGCTAAACTCTAGTACCTAAATTAATTTAGATTTAGGTATTTAATGAAATGGTCTGCATTTCTGAGGTACTGAATAGCTGGTGCATCTTTTAAATACAGGCAAGCTGCCTTTTTCGTGTTAGAGAAGATGTGTAAATTCAAAGAGAAAGAAACAAAATCTCCTCTGCGTGCGGGTGAGACGGCCGTCTGCGGGTGCATGGGCAGCAATTGCATAACTGGTAGCTTTTTCCTTCGGGCTACTGCTGGTTCCTCGGAGAGCTCTGACTCTTTTCCCATTAGGGCAGAGGAGCTGGGATGTACTGTTCTATACAGATGATTTCAAGCATATAGAAATGGCATTTCTTTTAATGTGCAGCTCGGTGCTCTGTTCTCGGTAAACCAGTCGGCAAATTTTGCAGAGGATTTTTTTTTTCTGTCCACTTTGTTTGTTTTTTTTTAATACATGCTGCTACTTTGCTGTCCACAACAGAAGGAGAAATTTGCCTGGATTTCCACATCCTGGATTTTAAGGCGTATTTTTAACATACTGGTATCTATCTTGTAAAGTGCAGTATTTTAAAATATATTGCCACTTCCTCAGCAGTGGGGCGTGATGGGCTGGCCCCAGCTCTGGAATGAGCCCTGACCTGTGGGTAGTCTGGTTTTGCAGCCCAAGGGAGAATGGTGGAGAGGAGGGAGGTTGTCCCTAGTGAGTGGAAACAGATGACATTCTTTATCAGCTAATCCAACTGGCATGTACATCCCTACCTCTCAAAGCCAATTTAAGTATGTTTTGGGAACTGAGTCCTGCTTTACTTTCCTCTTTAACTGCGCACAACCAAAGCATGATCTGGCCAGTTGTTTGCGTTGGCAAAAACTGAAGTGCTTTTCCCTTCCCCGAAAACCTGTCAGCATTTTATGTAAATCACCCAAAATGCTGTGGTCCATAGCAGAGGCTGTAATTTGTGTGTGTGCAGCTTTCCTTGCACAGGGGATCGAGGCTTGGCAAGAAGCTGTGCTGTGGGTGTGCTATGCACAGAAAGGGGCATTTCTCCAGCCGTTGTTCCTCTGTTCCTGAAGAGCAGTTGTCTTCCCTGCCACATTATGGTAGTTCAGTCAAATAGACAAAGAGATGGGGAAAATAATCTGTGTCATGGATAAAGCCAGAGTAGGTGAGCTCAGAGTCCTGTCTCTGATCCTGGTGTGCAGTAACCCCTTCCTGTGATAGACTAAGCTGGGAATTGCCCACTCATCCCTCAGATCGTGGTCCAAGTGATGCTCTGGTGCGTGGCCCTTCCATCACAGGGCCCATGCTGTTTGTGCCAAACACAGCCTTTCTCTGAAAAACTGCTAATTGAGGTGAAGTGTTTTTGTAATCTGCCTGGGCACCAGGAGAAGGCCTTTCTATTTATTTATCATTGCTGACAGAAAATAAATAAAATACTTGATGTGGGAATTAAATGTGATGCAATCCCTGCTTTGGTGAGCAGGGTAACCCCCTCCCTCATGTGCCACATCCTTGTGTCAGAAAAATAGCATGAGCTGGATTTATTTTCTTCTTTTCCCGTACTGTGTTCTTTTGGTCCAAATTTCATACTCCACAGCACATTCCTCCACAGTTGCAGGATCTCTATCAGTTTTTTGTTACTGCAGGAGATGACTTGGTCATAGAATATTGCCATTGGATACTCCAGGGATTTGTGCTTAGGGATGTAGAGGGAAGGGGGGGGGGTGCAAGGAGAAGAGGCAAATAATCCAGGTTTTCTGAGATCAAGAGAAGGAGCCTCAGTGATTTCTCACCTCTTTATGCTTTCTGCTGTGGGCCTGAATTGAAATTTCCTTGCTCCTTGTTTCTGGGAAAACAGGAACTCTATTTTGCTATAGCCATGCTGATACCTCTGTGCTCTGTGAGGTCCACATGTTGTTCTCCCTTTTGCTGTGAATTATGACCTTTTTTTCTATATTTTTTTTTCTCCACTGTAACATCCAGTCCCTTATCTAGTTCACTGCTAGATTTTGAAATGCTTTTTATTTCTAAGGGAAAGCTGGTATCATAGAAACATAGAATGGTTTGGGTGGGAAGGGACCTTAAAGCTCATCCCATTCCACTCCCTGCCTTGGGTAGGGGCACCTCCCACTATCCCAGTTTGCTCCAAGGCCTGTCCAGCCTGGCCTTGGACACTTCTGGGGATTGGGCTTCCACAACTTCTCATCCTTATTGTTTAATAAAACACCGAGGTTAAATGCTTTCTCTGTGCAGCAGCAGCACAGTGGCAAAGCGCAGCCTGGGCAGAGGCAGTGAGGATGTCAGCCTTGCCCTACTCTTACTTTGGGCTGCTGGCTTGTTACTTTTAGGCTTTTTTTGGGGTGTTAACTGCAGGACAGTCTCAGAACATTGCTTGTTCTCCACAAGCATTTTGATGCCTTAAGTCAGTGAAATGAGTTACATGCCCATGAGGGAGATGTTTGACCTCTGCTTTAGCACCCATAGCCTTCAAACTGAACATATGCAACCCTGGAACTCTGAGTGCAATTTAACTTTTTTTTTTTTTTTTCATGCAGAGTTCACGTTTTTAGGACAGAAGTAATGAATGAGGAATAACCCAGTAGTGTTGTTCTATATAAAAGATTTGTATGCCTCAGCAGTTAACCAGGAGCAAATTTAAACAAATAGGCATATAAACACATTTTGATGAACTCCACTGCACTGTGTCCCATTTTGCTGGCAGAAAGGGGTGTTTTGGTTTAATTTCTAATTTGTAACCTAGTGCAGCCTTCCTGTCCCTTGCAATGTTAATAGAATTGGCACTGATTCAAAAATTTTAGGGCTAAATTTCTGAAAGCCCAGTTTTCTACTTAGGTTCTGAAGCCTAACTTTCTGAGAAGTCATCTTTTTTCCTACTTAAGTATAAGGAAGGGGAGCTGAGATTTTTGAAACTGATCTGAGCAGAATGGTGTGTTTTACTTGCAGTTCTCAATAACTAAACTCTTCTGATAGTTTTGCCAAGTTCACTTAAAAGGTTTTTCTGTCTTAAGAATGCAGTCATAAATTTGTGCAGAGGGTAATTGGAAATCACCCAGGATTTCCCAGGAATTTTTTGTAAAAGATTTGTCACTGCTGTTTTATAATAAATTGCCCTGTCTGGAAGCAGATTTTTCCCAACAAAAAGCCCTACTAAAATCACTGATTTCATGTGCTGTGCAGGCTGTTGAGTGAATCAGATAGAACAGTAAGGAGGTATGCAGTCCAGTTATGGTCCCTGGAATAACAGAGAAATGGAGCAAAGTCTGCTGCTCTGTTTGTCACTTGGGTACGCACAGGTTGGAGCTCCCTGCTGTCGCTGTGTTGGGAGCACTGCTGAGAATTCCCTTGTGCTCCCGGGACAGAGCAGAATCACGGCAGTTGCAGCATCTGATGAATCGGGAGAAATGTGTCATTTTAACAAAATGAATATTAACAAAAAGCCTGTTGTGGAAGGGTGAAAATCGGTATTATTAGTAAGAGCAAACACTTTCTGATGGCAGTATGTGCACAGTAATTTTGTGTTAAGAGACTGGAAAGGAAAAATCCCGTTTGAGAAGTACTTAAGCTGTACTTTGCATATCAAAAGTATCTGCCACACAAAAAAGGTTGAGTTCCCAGATACACATTAAACTAGGAGAGATGTTGAAGTCCCTCTGGACCTGGCTTTTATGTTAGCAGGACTGTTGCTGTAGGAATACCCTGACTGTGTTATTGAGAACCAGTGCATTAATTTGTGAGTCACTCCCCTTTTGATTTCAAAAGGACAAATGTAACCAGCCAAGGGCTAGGAAAATCTAAATCTCCTTGTTGCCAGGTCTGTGGGCTCCACATCCTCAGTCAGATTTCTGCTTTAATACAGAAAATATCTCAGCCTTGCAGCAAAAATATCAGTGTTTTGCACTGGTCTGAGACTGAAAGAAGGTTAACTCATACTGAAACTCCTGCACAGCACTTCCGTGCCGAGGCAGGAAAGGAGTGCTGTTGTGCAGGGAAGCTTCCAATTAAGCAGAAAAAGGAGTTGGTTTGCTTTTTGAAACAACATTTGACATCTGTGAAATCTATTAGTAGGAAGTTCATCGGTTCATTCGCCTGGTTTCAGGTTGTATCAGGCAGCGCTCGTAACTTGTGCAGTGGAGTCTCCATCCAGCTGTCATGTATTAAAGATACTGTGAAAGAAAAGCCCGTGTCTTGCCTGTCCTGTCTTCTCACCATTTGTCTCAGGATTTGTTTACACGAGAGCAAATTGACCTGAGTGCTTCAGATACTCAGAGCAGTAATATTTCATTTCTATTATTCGTTTTTCCTGTGCAAGACACAGAACTAATGGATGCGTGTTAATGAACTGGGAGGTTTCAGCTGTATTTTACTGTAATTTAGAGGTAAATATTGAAATCATACCTTTTAATTAATATTTTATTTAACTGTAAAATGATAAAGCTCTATGGATGTATTTATTTATTAATTTAATTATTCCTTGGCACAAGCCCCGCTCACAAAGCCTTTAGGAAAGATAATACTTGGCAGCTCTGGCTTACCATGCCTTGTCCATTCCTGAAGTAACTTAGATAATTAAATTCCCTCTGCTGGAGAGCAAGGGGTTTTAGGCATTCCTGGTTTTGTCTGGCTTTAGACTCTAAATCTGGAGTTGAAAAGAAACATCTTTTTTGTTCGGTTGACTCTCCCTCCCCCTCTTGCCACTCTGAAAGTCACTGGGTTGGAGGGTTTTCTGCGCCGGTTTAGCTCAACAATAGACAAGAGGTTTAATACTTAAAGTAGACGAAAAGTATTTTGTAGTTACATTGCAGTCACATAGTTTCCAGTGCTGAAAAGCAGAGAACTTGCTTAGTTGCCTTTCAGCAGAGCTCTTATTTTATTAAATCAGTGTAAGTCCATGGAGTCAGGCAGGAAATACATAGTTGCAAGTGGTGGGGGAGCACACTGTGCTTATAATTGTCATTACTCTCTTGGAGTTGTGTGTGCTACCTTTAATAGGTCCATAGTTCCAGGTATGTCTGTGTTGCCATCATCCCCAAAAACACTTTAAACACCGTCAGGGACCATCATGTAGAGAAAATCTGTGTTTAAAGACTTTTTGTGAGCGGATGTTTAGTTTGAAGTATGATTGATTTCAGCTTACGGATGAAACCTCTGAGTTTTCACAGAAAAGTGAGGGAGGTGAATGAGGATGTCAAGGTTGTTATTTTGTTACTGGGAAGTAATAATTCTGGAGAACAGTTTACAAAACTACCAGGAAAAGGCAGCCGGAGAAATAATTGGAACACAGTCTTCTCAAGGCATTGAAGTGATAAAAAAAGGCTTGTTTGCTAGTATCTGGAGTGGGCATCAGACAGCACAGTTCTTGGAAAACCAACAGAATCTTCTTGCTATGCAGTCCTTACTTCTCTTTGTGCACCCTTCTATTGGATAATGGCCTCTCAGATTAGCTGTGCTAAATGTAAAAGCTGCTAATCAATAGCACGAAGGTGTGACCAAAATTGCATCCCTCAAGCCTGCGGCTTAAACAGGGAGCTGGAATCGAGTGATTGGACAAAAGTGTAACAAACACATCAAAGCAGCTATTTACCCGGAATGAAGCCAGTAGGAGAAATTAATTCAAGCTGGCTTTAAATAGATACAAAGGTTATTTAAGGTAAAGTGTGCTAGTGGAGCGGATTCTGTCTGTTGCAAGAGAGGAGCAGACTACGGGTGATTTTGTGGTGAGTGTTTTCATGTCGTCTTTGCCATCAAACTGTGGTGCAGTGACTATTTGTATTCCTGACTGAAAGCTTTCAGCATCTCTAGGGCAGCCAGCTTTTGGAGGAGTAATACCTGCTCATATGTGGCCTCCAAAATGTCAGAGATAAGTGGGTGATGTAGCGGGTAAAACGCAGTAACTGCATAATTTTAAATACAGCAGGAGTAAAAGGAAAGACTTCAGACTTGATAAGAAACGTGCTACCTTCTTTCATGTTGTCATCCTGAAACTGAAGCTATCATTCCAGAATACTCAGAAAAAGTGTCAAAGGAAAGGGTTTTGCCTGTTTTCTCAGACAGCGAAAGCAAAACAGAAAAGAAAAAAAAAATCCCATGTATTTTTCTACTGCAGTCTCTCTACAGATCTCTGTTATGGACATTTTGAAATGATATAAAAGAAGATAATGTCTAATCAGATCATTTAAGTGTAGTGTGGGAGTTTGAAAGGGAAACCACAAAGTCTTTATCAATTCTAATGAGCTCATGTTCAGTGTATTGGAAGAAGAGCTTTATGCTGTGATTTTTTTATTGTTATTACTCCATAATGTTCTTAGTGAGATTGTAGGCACCTTAGTATCTCCTTGAGTACCTCTGTGACGGCCTCAGATGTGATTTCCATCTCCCATGTGTGAAATAAAGTGGCAGAGTATGGTGTATACATAGCACACCTCGTGCTGCCCTCCTGGCAGCATCATAGTCCTGGCAGTGATTTGAACCACTGACACAAGAATTGCTTGTGGACAGCTGTAAGAGCTCTCTCCCTCCCTCTGCTTCCGTTTGAACCTCCCAGATGTGTTTTGGACTTCACCCTAGACAGACTCATGAACTACTTCCATACAAATGTACCATTCATTTTGTCCATCGAGGGAGTAATTGTTTTAAAGCAGTTGTAAAAGGCTTTGAAGAGATGTGAAAGATCATAGAATGTGTTTGTTTTTCACAACATTCTGTGCTTCAGGCCACTGAATTCAAACTCAGGAGGTCCCAGCAGGATTTGGCCAAGATTCCATAATAGGTGATACACTGGAAAAATGTGGATGAGGTCGCTTACATCTGAAATCTGATTATCAAGACCTTGTTGAGCTGGAGGCCTACTTGTTGTAGATATTGGGTTATGCTTAAATTGGAAGAGGGTAGATTTAAATCAGAAGAATTTAAATCAGAAATTCTTCCCTATGAGGGAGGTGAGGCCCTGGCAGAGGCTGTCCAGAGGAGCTGTGTCTGTCCCATTCCTCAAAGCTTTCAAGGCCAGATTGGACAAGAGCAATCTGGGATAGTGGAAGGTGTCCCTTCCCATGACAGGAGGTGGAGCTGGATGGGCTTTATGGTCCATTCTGGAATTCTGTCATCTAAAGTCCAGCTGCAGTAAAGCACTTGGACAAGTGGCTAGCACAAGTATATGCTTGGGTTCAATTTTTGTGCTCAGCGGGACATAAGCAGGCGATTAGAGCTGACTGCCTGCACAAGACTGCTGGAACAGTCTGACAGTCCTTAACAAATGCTGATATAGAGTATGGTTTTGATAATCCTCCAGAAGGCCTGTGTGAGTTAGTCAGGGATTTTCCTCTAAATAATAATATTTTTAAAAAGGTGGGGTGTTTTTAATTGACCCAATCCCCACCGTCTAAGGCAAATATGAAGGCTTAACATAAAAATAAGCTTTGGATGTGTGTGTGAGTGTGTGTGAACACATGGGATGAAGGGATAGGGTAAGATCTAGAGTTTCCGTTAGTTTTTCATCAAATCAGTCTTTTTAATTTGTTTTATGTGGAGTGCAAATTTGCTTGTTTCACAGTTTAATGGTGTAAGATTTTTCTCAACTTTCAGTACTGCCCAGAGCTTGCAACCCTGATCCTCACTCGCATCCATGCCCTCCATGTCACTCTAGCAATGCAAAGCAGCCTTTAAAAGGGGCTGTCAGTTAAAGTCTAACACAAGCGAAACGTTTGGTTTGAACCAGAGACCTTAACCCCTCTGCTAATGTCCAATTGTTACCATCAGTTCTGAATATTCGTATGGATTGGACCTATGCTAAAAATAATTGCAAAACCATAGAAGTAAATACTGCCAAACCACAACTACGGATCTAAATTTTCAGCAGAGCTCATCTTTTATGAAGGATAGAAGCTCTGAGATGAAGAACTTTCAAGAGAACCAGGAAGCACTGATCACCTCAAGGAAAGAGCCTCAAATCACTATTGGAGGCTTTGCCCATTGTGCAAAAGAAACGGCCTCTGACTTTAGAAGTGCCGTGTGATGGTGGTGGTGGGGACTGTACCCATGTGCAATGGCACTGGTACAGAGTGGGAAAGTGGCCTCTGTGCATCCTCCGATGTGTGTTGACAGCTCTCTCCCTTCCCCTTCCCTTCCAGGTGAACGCCCCTTCCACTGTAACCAATGTGGAGCTTCTTTTACCCAGAAGGGGAACCTGCTGAGGCACATCAAGTTGCACTCTGGGGAGAAACCGTTCAAATGTCCCTTCTGTAGCTACGCCTGCCGGCGGAGGGACGCCCTCACAGGACACCTCAGGACACACTCTGGTGAGCCCACCTTGGCTTCTCCTCACACTTCTTCCTTCCTTTATCACTACCGTCCCAGTGCAGCAGGTAGTGAAAATACAGTGTAGCTCTGGGTCTGTACCGTCCTCCTCTGAGAGTGCAGCTCGACTTTGGGAAAGCCTTGATGTGAATCAGAAAAGTTGTGGTTCAGCCACACCTCTCCTTTTGTGTAACTGAGCTCCTCTGCTGATGCTATCACATTTCCCTCTCAGTGTCTCCTTGGGTGTATCCCGGCTTCGCTGGCAGATTATTTTGACACTCTGGGTCCCAAAGTGGCTGTGAAATTCCAAAGATCACAAAGAATAACTGTGGGCTCTTGGAAGCCAGCTTTGCAGTTCATACCCATTTCTTCATCTAATAAATGCCATATGCTGCTTGAGTTCAAACTTGTTCATCTTTCAAAGCCCTCTAAATTGCACTTTTGATTCAGTTAGATCTTGCTGTAAAATCCTAGCTCCTGGCAGCCACGGCACTCACCCTAGAGCTGAAGGTGGTCAAGAGAGATTGGATTTCTCTTGCCTTGTTAAGTGGTAGGATCATGTCTGTATCAAGCCTACTTGATATAGTTTCTTGATAAGTTGTTGAGAAATTCCTGTCTCATGGCTGTGTGCTGGTAGTTGTGCTGGAGCCCCAGCAGTCAGGATCAGCTGTGGTTTTAGTCCCTGTCCCTGCACCAGGGGCTGCATTCTGCCCACTCACTCACCTGTGTAGGACTCCTGAGGAACACCTTAACTTGCTGCGTTTGTATCTCCTGAATGTTCACCCTGTGTGTTTGGGCTGTTTACGAGAGGCTGTGTGTTTAATTGTTGAATGAGCAGAGGTAATCGGACTGGTTGCAAGTGGCAGCTTTACAGATAAACTTCTGTGAGGTGTTAGCAAAAGTGTGACTACAGAAACACAGTGGTGAAAGTGCAACTGCAGGCACAAATCCTGCCATGAGCTTCCTGATCTTTATGAGTATTTCTTCTACAGTCAACCTCACTTCAGTAGGTGTTTCTGTTTTAGGAGCATTGAATTGGCTTTAGGATGCAGTTACTTTGGCATTTCCAAGGATAGGAAAGGGTAAGGTAGTAATCTTCTTGAAGTAGATTTGGGAGTATGCAGGATGCTGTAGTGGTGGAAAATGCTGACAGAAAGCTTGAACTTCCAAGGGAGTACAAGAGTTGAGACTAGGCCGGGAGAGAATTGTTTGAGCTGGATTTGATCTGAAAGTCAGTAGGGAAAATGTCTGTGGAACTGTGAGCTGCAATTTTCACACTGTAGTTTCAGCTGGAAAGTGAAAAAGAAAACAGAACATGATACAAATGTTCACAATTAAAACAAAAAGGGAGTTATGACAAAAAAAATCCCATATTACCAAACACAAACATTGCAGTTGAAAGCCTCCTCACAGTATGAATATAGATTTTGTTACCTGGATGCTGCCTTTGACAGAGGTTGTTCTTCCTGTGTGAAGAACACGTGGCTGTTGGTTCTGTGTTTTGCGTGAGGATGAAATGTAAAGGTGTGGGATTTTCAGAGGGCACCTAAGCTGCTTAGCACGAGTTCCCCTGAAGCTCCTTCCCTAACTGACTTAGCCATGCTCTGCTCTGCTCAGTTTGTAATTTTAGGTTTTGTTTTCAGTGGAGAAAGTTTCACCCCTCTAAGCACTCAGATACAGCAGCTTTCAGCAGGAACAGACAAGTGCTCCCACAATACTCTCTAAGGCAGTTCTTAGAATTCTTAGCAATCACAGGTGAAGAGTTAAAACCTGGATTGTTGCCCTAAAACCTGGCATCCCCCTGCAGAAAGGTGAACTGCCCCTCTGCCATGGGCATGGAAGGTAAGGTGTCTGTCCCTGCCATATAAGCAAGCTGGGTTGGCTTACGGACACCTGGGTCACAGAGAAGATGGGTACCTGTCCCCAAGGGACTTCAGTTTCATGTCAGTGTGCTACACAAGCATTCTGTGCTTTCACAGAGTACACACCAAAGTCTGTAAGTAGGCCTGGAAGGTAGAGCAGATCCAGAACTGGAGTGAAGGTCTTTTCCAACCCAAATAATTCTATGATTCTGTCAGTGTTTACATCCTCTGCGATTTCTGACCAGAAAAGAGGACATCAGATAAAATATAGAAAGATGAGGTTGAAAACTGTTTTAAAATATGAGACTTCACGCCATTTTCAATCTGGTACACTTAGTGTCTAAATTGAGGTGAGTCTGAATATATTTTTGTAAGAGGAAAGTTCTTTAGACCAGACCCTCAGCTGACAGAGATTGGAATTACATCCACCAAATAAGGAAAGTACTTCTGTTTTGCACCAGCTGAGAATCTAGTGCACAATTTCATAAATACAACTCCAGTTTCATTCTTTTTTAATGTATGCATGTATATTCTTTTCCTCCATGAGTTCTATTAATATAAAAATAAAATACTAAAGCAAAATCCCTTAATCTTTTCTCCTTCCCAAAAAGTTTAAACTACTATAGAAGGCAAATTATGCAATAAAAGAATTGAAGAATTCTGTTTTATCTTTTTTTTCCTCTCAGTTAGTTTGATTTGTGGATTTGAGAGCACTTTGCTTGTGTCACCACTTAGTCAGTGACATCTTCTCACTGCTGCTTTTTAGTCAGTTCTTCCTGTGCTTAGTGAAGTTTTCATACAGTACTTCTGCAAACAGAAATTAGCAGAAGCATCTCTGAGATATCTGAAACAGCTGATACTTACTATTAACTTAAAAAATAATTACATTTTTTTTCCTTTGGATTGATGTTTGCTCATGTATTTAATGTTAATTCCTGTTGATATGAAAATGTTTCTGAGCATCACAATCTACATTTTGCCTCCTCTTCTTGTGCAGAATCATATCTTACTGTGTAAGTGTTCCCAGGCTGAGTGGTTAACAAAATATTGCTTTGCATCTGTAATGCTGCTACTGCTGTTTAGCCCTAAATAATTAAGGACTTATCTTGCAGTGATTTACTCCTGTGATTATTTACCTTTTACGGACATAGGGAGTTCTGATGAACTTTATGTCTATATTTTCCTCCCACATGCAGCTGCTTTGGTTTCAGGAATATAATGATGTCTTCAGGACATCAGTAGGATAATGCCTGGGGAGAGATTCATGTGCAGAATTACACTACGAGTGGGCATGCACCTTAGAGTACTTACAGGACTTTCAGATGCTGTTTTCAGAATTAACTCCATAGTTCCACAACCCAGATAATGCAACAGAGGTGCCAGAGAGAGCTTCCACAATTTGAGGACAGGCTGTAGAGAGCTGGGACAGAAGTTGGTAGTTCCTTCCTGCAGGGTGCACTGGACAAATCAGCAGGGATTGGCTTCACCTTGCCTGGCTTTTGCTGTTTGAAAGGGAAAAACATCCAGACAAAGCCAAGCTGCTGATGGCATTCACAGAGTCTCTGCTGTCTCACCCTGAGACGTGCCTGTCTTCTCCATCCCCTCTGGAATTGCACTACAAGACAGTGGCAAAGACAAACTATGAGAAAAGTTCTGCTGTAGGCAGTAAATGAACAAACCCCAGAAGTTCTAAGGAAGGCAGCTGAATCTGATGGGTCAGTCTGATGGTTAAAGCCATCCATGTGTTGACCTCCATACTTTGAGAGGTATGACAGCCTGATGCTGTTTAACCCCAGAAAGCCAGTCATGTGCAGATGGGCACATAAATGTAGCAGTTAGGTTTTGGCATGGATTTCTCCTGTGTTTGAAATGGAGCTGAGTCAGCCATCCCCTCCTAAAGCTGTTGTAAACATAAATGCTCAGACAGTAGAGTCTGAAGAAGTCAAAACTGCAATGATGAGGATTCTGGAAGAACCCATAGCAAACACAGGCATCTCGGTTTTCAGAGCAGGGCTTGGGCAGTAAGTCAGAAATGAGGGATGGGATCACTCGCTAAGGAGAAAACAAAACTCAGAATAGGTTTTGACTAAGTGAGAATCATCCATCCATTGCACTAAGTAAGCATAGTCCTGTGTGCCAATTTTTAGTGCTTAAAAGTCTGTCTCGTCATGTGTCCGCACAAACTGTCCACATGGACATTAATTCTGGAATTTCCTGATTTTGCTTTTTACTTGGCAGCTTTAGTCATGTTCATTACTGTGGGAGTATGTAAGTGTTATTCATATATGAAAGCAGTTTTACTGTCTGTTTATTCCAGATTTCTTTTTTTCACAGAAGATTGTCCTCACAATACATTTTAAAATTTGCTTTGAAGCTACTGCTTTCCTGCTTAGAAAGTGTTCCCTCCAAACAATTTTTTTTTTTGCTTTTAAGTAATATTTTTGTTCCTCCTTTTCCTCCTGCATTGCTGCTGCATGTTGTTTGTTTCTGCCCAGCTCTTCAATAGCACTGAACTAATGGTACCCCTTTATTGGCAAAAGAAAAGCAGAAAGCCTTTGTTTTGAAAAGAAAGGCTTAGGGAAAAACTCCCAAAAGCACAATCTTAGCAAACCATGCACAGTGTGCAAGATGAAAGGCATGTATAATTAAAAAGGAAAATGCCCCGTTCACAGAAACTCTTTCCATGTTTGTTGGGCAGCAAGTCCATCTTTCTAATGTCTTCTTGTCCAAGAGGACTTTTCTTTCAGCCCTGCAGCCATCCAAGGTGTCCACACACCTGGAGTTGGATGGCAGCCCTGAGGAGTGCTATCAGTGTGTGCAGCTGTGCTCAGAGGGAGATGGAACTTGTTCCCTGATCCTGATGACACACCTTCCTCAATGCATGTTTTGGGAGAGTCCTGCCTCTGAGGAGCTCAGTTTGGCTGAAGAATTGGATAAACAGGTGCTGGGATACACAGTGCAGTGCATGAGTTCCCAGCTGTCAAAAGCCAGGGAGAATTACTGAAACTGTGGCAAGGATGGTTATTAAGAATAATGAAGTCAATGTTTTAAACTGCTCTTTTTCATCTTGAGGGAACTTTTGCCACTATTAACATCTTCACTCTTGAAAGGCCCAGTATCTACTCTGTAACCATGTTTTTGAGGATGGGACTTTGGTAATTAGATGAATCTTGTGATCTGAAGTTCTCATTTCACTCTGAACTGGACTGACTCAAACACTTAGTGAATGGGGAAAAGGATTCAAAGCAGACACATAGGATACTATCTGAAAAATCAAATGTGTATGTGAAGAGGCAAGGGGATATTCTGCATACAGATGCCATTTCTCCAAATAGGTTAGCAAACAGCATCTTCCCTCGGTTGTGATGAGCTGGTGGGTATTTATGCTGTTGATCTGATACTTAGAGCTCTATTTAATCAGGCAGAGCTGCTCTTCCTCTCAAGTTTTCTTCTGCTGTTTCAGTTAAACTCAGTGGAATTACCCTCGTCACAAAATCATTTAGGGTTTTTCTTATCAGACTGCGGGTTCCGAACCGCTGTGAGTGTGTACGCAATCCTGCAGCAGCTCTGCTTCTCATTACTGCTCCCAGCACCTAGAGGCCTTCACTCCATGCTGGAGAGAGTCTCAAATCTCTGATATTCTGCTTGCCATTTATTTGTGTGAGCCTTTTTAGAGGCAAGCTCAGCATGTATACAGGGTAGGAGTTTGGTATGCCAGGGCTTTATGCCCTAGGGATCCTTGTTTAAAATTTAATCCTCTGTGAAGCTCTCTTGTATCCCATGCTTTGCTAGAGCCCCACCTAGACCAGATCATTGGAGGGGAGGGGTCTTCATCTCTTTATCTCTTACTGTGATAAATACTGGTATTGACCATAAGGAGATATTATCTTTTATGTTCAGGATTATCTCAGTGTAGAATCTTGATCTTTTCTACAGAGTATAATTACTACTGAGAAATCATGAATCAAAGAAATCTTTGATTTAAAGATGCTGTAGGATCTTGATCATTCCAGCAGAAGTACATTTGGTCTTTATTTTCAGGGGAACTTGTGAAAAGATATGGTTCGACCCAAAGCAAGGAGTGTTCACTTTAATGTTTTGGTCCTGAAATTCCATAAAGATTTCCTCTTATCTGATGTAGTTTAAGAATCAGTCTTTAGCTGTTCAGTGCAGGAAATCTGCTTCTAACAGATAAAACAGAGAAACAGGAGGAGTGGTCCTGGTAGCAAAGGTAGGTGGGCTGTGTACCAACCTCATGAATCCCTCTCTCTCTTAGGACTAGGTACCAGCTTTTCTTTTCTTTTCCCTCACTCCTGTCTGGAGTGTGTGATTGAGGTAGCAGGAGCAGATGCCCTGCAGCTCCCTGTGTCTTGTGGTGCCCCAGTGCAATCACTGGAGGTGTTCTGTCCTTTTAGTGCCTGGGTGCTCCCTGGAAATTGGCTGCATAGGGAAAGACTCGCCCCCTCTCCTAGAGATCAGAGATCATTCTCATTCTTAATGTCAGTTCACAGCAAGATCAGCAGGTGCTGAGATTTGTCCTGGTGTCTGTGAGACTGGCCCCTCCTGCTGCCTCTCCCAGTGGACCATGTCTTTGCCATGTCTCTGCCAGGTCTACCAGCAAGTCCTCTGCAGTGCTTGGAGGTAACAAGGTTCTTGTTTAGGCAGGAGCCTCAGTGTAAGATTCACATGGAGTCATCCCTCATTAATTGTGAGGGGTTCATTCCTGATGGAATAGCCAGGCAAGAATGGAAGCTCGTGTTTGGGATGAAGCTGCTGACACGGGTTTTCTGTGCATCTCCTTTCTCCCCTCCATGTTAGCAGTTCACATCCTGGCATCATTACCCACCTTCTGTCCCTCTCTGTTGCCTCAGGCCACGTGGAATGGAACAAAGCACCTGGTCCTGCCCTTCTGGGCTACAATTTGGAGAGCACACAGGCCCCTCTCTGCTGCTGGGTGCTGCCAGTTCCAGGCCAGCCTTCCTGTTCTGGCGCAGCAAACAAGACAGTGCTTTCTTTTTCCTCTGGGCTTTTATTCTGCCAAAGTGCTATATGTGGGACTTCACTGGCATCAAAAAAAGCAAGAATGTGGTAAGACTTCTGCATATAGAGCAGCAGAAGCATGGTGCTTCTAAACACCATGCCTAACCTGGTTTTTAAACATCCAGAGAGACTGTTTCTGTTGCCTCCCTAGGGAGACAATTCCACTTCCCTTCTTCTTTTTATAGCTGTGACTCTCACCCTGATATTTAACCTTAACTATTCTTTCTTTTGGTGCAGATTATTGCTCTTTCTAACACTGTCTTTTGTGACTGTGAGTAATTCCTGCGCTCAGTTTACACTATGATAGGTTGTAGTCGTATCTTTAGCATTGATTCTGCTCTAGTCTGTCTTTATCTTCCAATCCTCTTGTCTCTTTTTTAGTACTAACTTTGAATGTTTTTGCTACCCTTTTGCACTCGTTTATGAGGGACCTAAATTACAAAGCTACTTGATGCTTTGGAAACAGGGGCCAGTACCAATGCAGACCCTTTAACCTTATCTCTGCCTCAGTTACCCGCCAGTAAAATGGAAATAAGAGCATTTCTTCACCTAGTTGAGATGGTGAGAGGGCAGCACATGGGAATCATGGCAAGGCACAAACATTTTGCTGCGAT
The DNA here is from genome assembly GCA_013397245.1 of Thryothorus ludovicianus. Taxonomy (NCBI): domain Eukaryota; kingdom Metazoa; phylum Chordata; class Aves; order Passeriformes; family Certhiidae; genus Thryothorus; species Thryothorus ludovicianus. The sequence continues at coordinate 63,957 of VZTB01000309.1, read as the reverse complement.
GAAGGTCATGTAAGTACATTGCAGAGTACTCAGTGGAGCTGGTGCCCCAGCTGCGCTGTGCTGTACATGATCTCCTTAGTTTTACTTAGCCTTTGTGCAGTAGTGAAACGAGATAATTACAAAGGGGAAGGAATAATAACTTTGTATTGTTACCATAACCACTGAGGTATTAGATCCCGATACCGGCGTGATTATCTCAGGCACAATAGTAAGGTGATTATTAATAATACTAAAGGACTTACTACTTAGCCTGCAGTTTTTGCATAATTTCTTTAAAAACGCCTATCTTTTCCATCAGCCCCAAGCCTCTGTGAAGTTGGTGTGAGTTGTTGCCTCCTTGTTATCTGTTTTTCAGTGATGAGAAAATGAAACAGGAAAACCCCCATGAGACCCAATTTGCAAATTCAGGGACCTAAGCACCAAGGTAGCTTTGTGTGCATCACTTGTCTTTCTGCACCAGAACTGCTACGGACAGGCTGGCAGGTGAGACTCTAGTAGCTCAGATATTTAAAGATCTGTAGTCCTTTGGTCCTTTCAGTTCCAGCTAGAAACAATTCCCTTGCTTTCCTTGTCACCAGGGATTGTTTCAGAAATGCGGTGGTTTTGTGCTCAAGTTGGCACATGTGCATACAAACCCAGGATTTAAGGTGCAGGTGTTGCATGTGCAGGGATTTGGGTGTCTCATTGTGTTAGGACACGATGCAGCACACCAGGAGCTCTCCACTGAGCCAGCCACTGAGGTATCTGCAGTGGGTTTTGCAGACAGAGATCCAAGAGGTGACAGAGAACTTTTTCATGCAGTTGAGATGCAAATATGGTTTTGACGTGACCAAGCCACATCTCAACAAAGCCAAGACCACTTCTTGCAAATACCCCAGTGGCTCTAAGGAGGAAAAGGGTGTTGGGTTCTTTTTTTTTTCCCCCCTGAGAAAATTATTTTCAAGGGCAAAAAGCTTCTGCATATTGTCTCTGGGGAATGGACACCCAGCATTTGGAGCTGGCCTTTGTCAGTTCTTAAAGGAGTTTGTGAAACCTTTCAGCTTGAGAATGTTTGAGCTTGGAACCCAACAGTGGTGTGAGGCCTTCTTTCATTGATATCTCAGAGCTGTGTTGCAGGGCAGTGTGACATTTTTGACAGCATATGTTTTAAGGTGTAAGAGGTATTTTTGCCATCTGGAAAGGAAGCCAAGAGAAACTAAAGGGGGACAAAAATAACCCATAGCCCACGCCACAGCAGAGTTGAGGAAAGCTGCTACTGATATATTCTCCTGAGCTCTCCACAGCCTATAATTATGAATTGGTTTACAGCTAAGATATTGATGGATATCCCTCAAGAAGGAAAATGAGAATGTCTAGATTTTTTTACAGTGAACCTGTGCTGAACTCTGTGTGACTCTCCTCCTATTTATAACCCTGTGTGAAGTTCAAGGAAACTTGTCCTGGAGGTTTCCCATGAGAGGGAACTGTGTTTTTACCTGACTAAAGCTCTCTGGATATTTTCCCATTTTTTATTTGATCTAAGTGTGAACTTTCTCCACCCTCTGCCCCTCCTTCCCTTCTGGAGTGGTTAGAGAGGTTGATTGCAGCCAGGATTACACAAGAGATGCCAGTTGCACACATGTTTTGCATAACTGTGCTGTGTTGATTTCAGACAGGGTGCCCCAAGTTCCCTCCCTGCCTTGCAACAGCGAGTCGAGATCTCTATCTTCATTCCTGGAGCTGGAGAAATGCTGGTGAGGCCCTGACTATTGAACCTTTGACAAAGAGCACCTGGATGGGACCTGCCCAGCAGCACAGAGCTGTCCCTGTGGCAGAGCCTCTCCTTAGGAGTTGTTTGGGCTCTTTGTATCAAAGGTGCCAGAGTTGTTCTGCCACTGGGAAGGGCTGTAAGCGATCGGTGCCAGCTGCTCTGTGTCAAGGGAATGTGCTCCCCAAGCACATGGCCTTTCCTTCTATTCCAGCAAGAGCATAAATGTTCTCATGTGCTCTGAGACAGCCAAGGAGCTCTCTTGGTGTGGATCCTGACTGGAAAATTAAGACAGACTCATCCCAGTGCTCATTTTGGGGCTAGTTCAATGTGGCTTTTATCTTTAGAAGCAATGAGGGCTGCTTGATTTCAGTGAGAATTTGGGGCTTTGACAGCCTAAGCCTTAGCCTGTGTTCCAGTTCCTCTTGCCAGGAAATAGGTACTTTCTTCCTTCTGCCTCATCTATTTGGAGTGCAAGTCAAGTCCAAACTGGATGGGGCTTTAAGCAACCTGGTCTAGTGGAAGGTGTCCCTGCCCATGGAAAGGGGGTTCAAATAGGATGATTTTCCATCCCAAACCATTCTGTGATTCTGTGACAACAGCACAGAATCCCCCCCAGCCAAACAGGACTGGGGCTGTTCCTAACAGGTGTTTTCCCCTGGGACACAGCCTGGATGATTTAAGGGCTTCAAGGTCTTTCTAAAAAATAAATCACATGCAAAAAATACTCTGCAGAGAATCTGATGTTGAGATTTTTATATAGAAAAGTGACATGGGCCTTAGACTCTCTCTCACTTGGATACCCTTCATGTGACTGCATTTTGCTCGTTTCCTTGGAGACAGTGTCTTGTCTGAGAGCAGTTAGCCTTGGCTAGGAAAGGCCTGACATTTCTGGTTTGTGGGATAAAGCTGTGCTGATGAATTTTCCAAAAACCACAGAGGCAGGATTTGGTACAGACATAAGCAGTTCTGAACAGGGTTATCGTGTGGGCATCTCCAGTGCCTCTCTGGGGACACCACTGAAGTCCCTGGTGCGAGAGGGTTCAAAGATCCTCGAGGAGAGCCCAGCCATCTCTGTCCCTCAGGCATCAGAAACGTTTGACAAATTTCTCCCTTCCCTTTCCTTCTTCCAAAGAGCTGAGTCAGCTGGACTGGCATGTCTGGAACTCTGTGGCACCAGAGCAGGCAGTCTGCCAGCAGCATTACACACTGCATCCAAAGGAACACGTCACTCCTCTCTCTCCTTTTTTTTCCCCTTTGCAATCCCCACCCTCTCCCTTTTATTTTTCCTTGTTGATCCGTGTAGGTGAGTCAGAAACCTGCTCATCCACAGCCTGTTCCTTCTTGCCAAATCCTGGAGCAGCACTCCCAGTTCTTGTTGGGTGTCAGGAGTAGGTTATAAAAACAAAACCCTATACAGTCGGTGTACTGGGTATGGAGCCCATAGTGTAAATGCAAACTGAATGTGCTGCTTAGAATGGCTTACTAACAGAATGATATATTTTATAGGAGACACCTTATTCTGTGATTCACATATAATATTAGTTTTATTCCTCTAAAACTCCAGGATGGAACGGGAAAATTTTTTAAGGCATAAATTGGAGAACTTCTGGGGAGAAAATCTGTCTTAATTCCACTGAATTTTGAAGCAGTGGAAAAGTAGAGAATTTCAAGTAGGAAAGCAGGTAGTTCATGGAAGTGGTTTTGACTGATGCCTTGGTATCAATTGTAGTTTTAGTAATCTGAAGAAATTCCACGGATATTGCCACAGTTTCTCAGAGTTTACATTATTGATGAGTTTCTGACCCCAGGAATTAAAAAATCGTGAATCTGGGTTCCCACATAAGATACTTACAAATAAGAGTGCAAGGTGATAAACTGGCCTTTTTATTTACCTTGCAATATTTATTCCATGAATGGGAAGGGAGTGAGCGAGCAAACATGCAAGGTAACTTTTCCTCTTTGGCCAGCTTTTCCCAGGAGCTGGGAGCTGAAGGAAAGCATGGTATGGTGTCTAAGCTGGGGTGACACTGCAGGTGTTGGTAGTGCTGCAGGGTCAGGTGTGTCTCACTGTCCTTAGCTACATTGCCATCAGGCAGCATCAAAGCCTTCATTTTTGGCATCTTGTGTTGGAATGAAGGTGTTCAGCTGGAAGGAATAGATCATTCACCAGGAAAAGTGCTGTGCTGGACTTTTACGTGCCATAGTAAAATGTCCGTGTTGGCTGTATTGTGAAAAATGTATCCATTACGTTCATGAGCTCTTCTACAAGCAGCAAGTTTGTTCCAAGGACTAAAAATGAGCCAGCTTTGAGAGGCTGCAAGTACAGTTCTGGCTGAGAAGCACCAGATTTCTGCCTTGGTCAGCATGAAGTGCTGGAGTGCAGGCCCTGGGACAGGATTGCACCTTGGTGGAGAGAAGGGAAAGGCCATTTTGTGCCAGCTGATATGTAAGTCTTGGTGAGACACAGTCATTTCTCAGAGTTCCAGCCCAAGAGAAGAGGAGAGCAAGGTTTACTGCAGGAGAGGAGCCCAGAGGGCCAACAAAAAGGGACTTGAAAAAGGCAAGACATCAGTGTCACAGGTGGGAATAAACTCAGATATTCTAAGTTCCCATCTGCTGACTCAGTTACAAGACTTTCCACACAAATTAAAAGAATGGATGTAAAAAAAGGTAAAGATTATTTTTTTTTCTTCCAGGTATAGAGGAACAAGAAAATTTACATCCTTTCACTTGTGATTCAGACTTCTGGGTGAAATCACTCATTTCAAAGAGCCTAGTGTGGCCTTCAGTATGATTTTTCTTTTTCTTTTTCCTCATCAGGGAATGTAGTTAAGTATATTCAGAGTTTCTGAATTCCCTACTCTTACAGAAAACTTTTTAAAAGTATTTCTGGATGCTTAGAGAGCTATTTTCTGTTGTCCAGCTTTTCTGTCTTTACTTTCAGCCTAAGCAGTTGCTTTTTCTTCCCTTCTTTTCTCTTTCTTCCTTTTGGTTTAATTTCACACCCATATTTAATTCCCTTACATTTTGTCTACCTCCCATTCAGTCACAATTAGTTTCTGAATCTATCCAGGACTTGTAGTACAAAGCTAATTGCACCAAAAAGGAAACATCCTAAAACCCCAAATCTTTCTTCCTTCCTCCCTTTTTACTCATTCTCTCTACTGAACAAACCTAAAAAATCCTGGGTATTAAGAAGTATTCTGAAATGGTTGGTTTTTTTATTTTTTGTATTGAAACAAACAATGAACCACCCTGCCCCTGGAAATAAAAAGCAATCCCCCCAAACCCAAAACAATAAAATCACTAAAAAAAGCCCAAACAAAACCACAAAAGAACTTCACAAAAATAAAACACTAGGAAAAAAATATTGAGACTAACAGGAATTGCAGAATTTTATTACCTAGAAAAGATTAATCTGGACCTAGATACTTGATGTAGGGGGTTGTGCTACAACAGAAGCTGTCCAGTATCTCAAGTTTCTCCCTTAAAGGCCCCCATCATCCTTTAAACAATACCTTTACTCCTAATTTTGTTGTGCTGAGAATTGTTTTCCTACAAAATGGTCATGACCTCCTCCTGCCAAAGAGTGTGGTTAATTTTGATTGTAAAGAGCACTGGTGTAGGTGGGAGAAGTCCCACCTTTGTTTGGAGCTGCTCTGCACTGATGGTGATAAACACACGTTGTGAGGCAGAGAGCAAGAGCAGGGCATGGGCAGGCTGCACAGGTGGAAGGACACAGCTCCCTTGCTGTTTGACCTCATTTGGCACTGGTGCAAGACACAGCAAAACCACATGCCTGAACAGCAGATCTTGATGAGGGTTACTCGAAGGCATGGGCCACACTGGTTCCTGGCCAGTTAGAAAAGTGTGAATAACAATTTTCACGTCCCAAAGGAGCCCATTAGTTTCACAGCCTGACCTGCTTTTGGAAGCAAGATTGCCTTCAATGTTGGCCTTGATCAAAATAAGTGAAAACTCCCAACATCAGTGGTTGGGAAAAGAAGAGGAGCTGTCAGTATTGCTGTTCCCAAGTTGCTGTTATCTTCATGACAGCTTGGTCTTAATTGTCTGTTTCCAAAACTTTGTTTCTGACAGTGATGAGAAAAGGGAAAACTTACAGGAAGGGAGTGTGTTCTTCCTACCTGCTAATACAAGACATAAAACTGAAAGGTGCCAGGTGCTAGAAGATGTTTTTTCTCACGCAGGAGCATGTAGGTGGAAGAAGGGAAATCATTGCCATGGGATGAGAAGAAATTAGTTAAGGGCTTGCTTAGTGATTTTTATGCTGGGGAAAACTTAGCTCGTGCTACAGTGAAAGCTAAACATGCTGTCTCTCCATCTCCTGTTATTTTTACACTATAGGATACATGGTAGCACTTTGGCACTGCCTGCTCCAAATAATTCTTAGATTCTGTTGGCTTTTTAATGCTCAGGGGCTTCTGCAGGGCACTGGGAATAAATGCAAACTGCACACGGCTGATAGGCATTGGCTTCAAGGTATTGCTTCCATAGAGAAATCTGGCCCAACATCTACATTTGTTTTACCCACAGAGGAAACAAAAATCCCCAAACAAAAGCTCCTGTGAAGGGAGTGTTTGTCCAGCAGCATTCCTGATCTGCACCGAGGTACCCACACCCTGGGAGCTGTTCCTCCCCACCTGCACTCGAGGCTCGGCTCCTGAGGGATGACGTGTGGATCTCCAGGCACCTCCTGACATTCCTGCTGAGCTGTGGCACTGACAGGGAGCAGACAGGACAGGCCACAGAGGAGCAACAGGCCAACCTAAACTTGTTCTCATTTTACCTGCTTGCTCTGTTGCTGAGGCAGGGTTAAAATGAAGAGAAGCCAACAAGCACATTTTGGTAGGTTTGCCTTGTGAGCCAATTAACACTCCACTTATCAAGTCAGCTTTATATAGTGTTAAAGGTCTGAAGTGGAGTGGAAAGTACAGAGCTGGTGCACAGAGTTAAGGTTTAACCTCTTTCTTCAGCCCATTCCCACCCACATCCAGATAGCACGGAGACATTGCAGAGTGGACTTTCCAAAGTCACCTCTCGTGTTCCTCGGAGGAACTCTATCCTTTTAAAAGTGAGTGATGGTAAACCTGGCTGCTTGCAAGTCACTTTGAAGCCAGCCAGGTGATAAAATACCAGTTGTTTTGTGGACTTCCTGGTTTGTGTTAGTTCATCACAACACCAAATGCAATTTAAACAGAGTCATTTTCTAGTATTATTTAAACATTTCAGAATCCATGTAGAATTCCTGGCAATCCCACCAGTGCTGGGGTTCTGGACCTTCTGGGACATTTTGGCATGGGACTTGGACAATGCATCCAGGTCAGTGGCCTCACAGCATTAAGTGCAGAACATTTGCACTTGAAATTTTCAAATATATGTGAGGAGGGAAATCGGAATGCTTCATTGGCATTAATGTAAACTAAAAATCGAGTGTCAGGTTCCTTTTGCCAGATATGAATGAAGGAAACAGTTAAACCATGAGAAATACGTGAGGAGAGCTTCTGTGCAGTGCAATATATGTTTCTTGAGATATAGGATTGGAGCACATACCCATGGATTTCATCTCTTTCAAAACTAAATACAACATTATTGTCCCTCTCTGTGTTTTCTTTGATTTAGTGCATAATTTATTTGCATGTTTTCACACAGACAGGTAAATTTACCTTTGTTTTTTGCACATACACAGATACAACATATAAACCTGCAAAGTGAACAGGTGCTGCAGGAAAAAAAATGTGCTACATCTTCTGTGCTGCAAAGGAAAAAATGGGGTGTAAGATTCTTGTTTTTTCTGGGTTTGAATGGGTGCTGCAAGATTGCAGCAGGAGCCATGTGAATATTTGGACAATTTGGAAGATTTCAGTAATTCTGCAACTGTGCCAATGAAACAGGAGTTTGTTTATTTGTTTGTTTGCTTGTTAAACTTCTGGCACAAAAACATATATATATTTATTTATAACCCTGGTGGCAGATTGAAACATTGTTTGTAAAATTCCACAGATTACTTAATAAATAAATACAGTCTAATGAATCGTATTATATAGCACAGCCACTAGCAGCTGCAAAATAAATTGAAGTATCTATTAAAGCAATAACAGGGTGCAGGCAGAACATCCTGAAGGTACAGATAAGGACCCAACCCCTTAGATGCTGTCCTGGAGCACTGATATTTACAGATTTACTCCAGATTCTGGCTATATGGTTACTACAGGCAGAATGTAGATAGGAAAATTTTCTCTTGACTGGTGCATTTTCTTCTAGCCAAGCTGTAGCATGGATGGAGTCCTTGGGGTTTGTGTATAATCTGGTTTAGCACTGCTTGCTGTGGTGTATTGAGGAAGAACTGGACACTGGTACAGTATTCTCTGCTTGCTGCTTATTTGGCAGTGCTGAAAGCACCTGGCAAGTAGATGCAGGTGTCAAGGTGCTGGTTTGTGCCCTGGAGGGGTCCAAAAGAGAGGCAGGCGTGTCTGGGGAGCACCAGGGTTGGAGGTGCCATGTTTCACCATTGTTTCACTGGGTGCTGATGTACCACAAGTATCCAGCTGTGTATCCAGCTGTGTTTCACTGCCAGCTGTAATAGTGATGCCTTAGGGTTTAGCTTTTATATTTTTTAGATCCTGTGCTGGTTTAGTGGGTAGCTTTAGGTTTAATATAAAGTGCTACTGAGTTCTCTTCACAGAGTAGAGAGACAAAAACAATTCCTTCTCTAGCTTGGGACCAAGGACAACTTTCAGGCCCAAGACAAAAACAACAGTGAAGTGAGAAGAAAAATCCAGGAGGATGGAGCTTCATAACCTGAAGCTATAATTGGACAATTAACTCCAATGTGCTAATGGACCAGAACTTAAAAAAGTGTGTGACCTCGTGATCAGTCACCCGTTTTGTGACCATTTTGGGGCATCTTGGGTGTGGTCTGGCTGGACTCTTGTGCTGCCCAGGTGTGCCCATTGAGGCCTTTTAATAAATCCCTTCTTTATCCTCTTGCTCTGTCTGGTCTCTGTTCCAGGTCAGCCTCCAGAAGGCAACAACATGACATGGTAGCTGTTGACAGAAATCACTTATTGACTGCCACTGGGCAAAAAGTGGCAGTCTTTTCGTTTTGCTGAGAACCTTTCATTCTTTTTTCATTTCTGAACCTCACAAAATGCTGTGGCTGTTAAACAGCCACATATATATCAATTGCAATTGATAATAATATTGACTAAGAGGCATTGGGCCATGAGGTCATGAAGTCAGTCGAGTGCTCTGTTGTGAGCTCCAGGCTAAGAGCTGTGTGTAGGTTTCCCCTGTTGTACTGCTGCATTTTGATATTTGAACTTTTTGAGGTGTCCAGAAACCTTATTAAGCTCAAATCTACTTGTGTGATCTTCTCTACCTCATGATCTGGTGACCCAGCCCTTTACCATATGGCCTCATGAACCCTAATACTTGGCCCAAAAGATGTTCATCTAAAAGATCCTTGTAAAATGGAGACATCAGAATTCCGTGAGGTCCAGAAACATACCTGCATCCCTTGAATACTCCAGATATTGCTGCCTGTTCTTGGACTGGGAAGATTAAAACATTAATGTGAAGTTTTCTTAATGTGACTAGAAAATTTGGTTCTTTCTGAAAATTAGATTGCTTTAAGATGTCACAAATTGGGCCCTCAGGAGAGGATGCACTTGACTCTGGGTGTCTCCGGTCTGTGTGTTTGTGTGCTCTAGCCTTTATTTTAGATGTTTACATGTTGTGACTTCTGCAAGCAGGCTGTCTTGGACAATCTTGGGCTGGTTGTGGGACTTGACCTTAATTCTGAACTCCAATATATATAAGTATTGTGTGTGTGTGTGTGTGTGTAATCTCACAGGGAAAAAAAAAAAATAAATAAAGCAACGCATCAAAGAGCCCCCATGAATTTCAATTAACACATTTACAGTCATTAAGCACAGCAGTGAGATACAGCTTCAGAGTGGGAGGCAGTTCCCTTTGCAAAGCTACGTGCTGCTCAGAGCCAGCATGGGCTTAGGTCTCACTCTAATTTTTTTTGTGATTAGTTCGTTCAGGGGTCTGTTATTCATGTAAATATTTTCGTGTGTGAGGCTTTGAGCCAGGCAGCTCTAGACAAGCCGAGGTGCCGTGGTGTTTAATTACAGTAGCAAGGCACAGCCACCGTGTTGCATCTCCACAGCCTCAGCTCAGCTCTGCCTTGGCCCTCCCTGGCTCTCAGAGCTGCATCCTTGGCACGGGGAACTGGAGGTGGCAAGGGCAACAGCAGCTGTTGTAGCCACCATTCTGCAGCTATTGCACCCTCTCGTTTTTGTCATGTGTGGGGTAAATGTCACCATGCTCAGGGCATTTGACACCCCCCTGTGCTCACTGTTTCCCAGTCTGAAGGGACTCCATGCAGCACATGGCCTCACTATGCCACATGTTGTTTTATTTCTGATTTGATTTTCTTATTGTTCCTCTGTTCTGTGCCATCCTAAGTATCTCCTCCCGCTCTTTAATGTTCGCTCCCATATCTAATATAATCACAGTGTATTATTAAGTCCTTAATTTCTCAGTAGAGGTACCAGTGCTATTTGTCTGTGTCTCCCTACTTGTGAGTGCTCCACAAAATTAGCCTCTGTGCATCTGGCAAAGTGCACGAGTTCATTTACATGCTGTGAAGAAGGGAATTATTACCTTAATCATACATATGAATAATTGAAGCCCAGGAAATCAGAATAACTTGCCTGCAGTCACAAATTTGTAGTGTAACCAAGAGTTGAACTGTGCACTCCCTAGCTTCAACCCAGCGCCTTAAATCACATTTCCTACCTCTGTGTTAAGGCTGATTGTGCTCTGATAAGTCCCATTCAAGGCAAAGGGTTGCTTTGTAGGCACTGTGTGAGTGCAGAACAGTCCCCTTCACTTAGGCACCTTCCAGTTTGAGGGAAGAAAACAATTAGTGAATTAATAGGGGTTATGATTATGATGGGGGACTCACTGCTATGTTGAGATGCTCAAATGCTTGAATCCAGAAAAGGGCAACAACACTGGTGAAGGGTCTGGAACACAAGACTGTGAGGAGTGGGTGAAGGAGTTGGAGCTGTTTAGCCTGGAGAAAAGGAGGCTCAGGGGAGACTTTATTGCACTCTAGAACTCCTCAAAGGAGGTTATAGTCAGCTGGGGATCAATCTCTTCTCTCAGGCAACCACTGATAGGACAAGAGGACACAGTCTTAAGTTGCGCCAGGGTAAGTTTAGGCTGGACTTTAGGAAAAAATTCTTCACAGAAAGAGTGATTGGCATTGGAATGAGCTGCCCAGGGAGGTGGTGCAGTCACTGTCCCTGGAGGTGTTTAAAAAAGACTGGACGTGGCACTCAGTGCCATGGTTTAGCTGAGGAGGTAGTGTTTAGGTCATGGGTTGGACTTGGTGATCTCAAAGGTCTTTTCCAACTCAGCTCGTTCTGGGATTCTGTAAAGTGTCAGCTCAAAAAATATTTTAAGTTTAGCACTGCTCCAGAAAGCTTCAGTCGGAGAATACTGATGTTTGCTCCATCTCTGGGGTGCTAGAGGCTGAGCAGAAGTTCAGCTCTTACAGAAGTAAGTCCCACTCAGTGTACTGCTGTCAGAGGGTCTCTTGGTCTGTGCCAAAAGTTGCTGTGTTAGATGGCCATGCAGTGCAAAAATCCTGGCTGGCTCCACTTCCACAGTCTGGCCAGGGCGATAGAGCAAAAGCAATGGAAATCTGGGGCAAAGCCTCTGCTCCTTGGACTGGGCCAGCCCACGTCACACGGGCAGCGATGCCCGGCCCTGCCTGAGCAGGGTGTGTGAGCACTCCAGCTGTGGCCATGCACACGAGCGAAGGGACAGGCAGGAATTCTGCTCTGCAGTGCTGCAGAGGGCAATGTGCTGCCCAAAACAAGGAGTGTAGTGTCAGTGCTCTTGACGGAGGCAGGATTTTAGCTCACTAAAATGTACTGCAGCTCGGAACCCATTCCATGAGTCTTTCTCGCTTTATATGCTTATGGCAAGGTGGTACCTGGGATGCCTTGTTGTTTCCCTTTGACTTACTTTATATTCTGCTATGCACTCCCATCTCTTTTGAGAGCAGAATGCTGTGTGAATGCCTTGCAGGCTCTTTCTCTTTCACTGACCTTTTTTTATGACTGTAAAGAAGTTTCCCTAGGCCCAAGTCTGCTTTCTGTCTTGAATATTGACCTTAGAGTTACACCATCTCATTGTCGCTGCACGCAGACTTCCCAGCTATCAAAGTTCACCCACAGGACTCAAAGTATTCCTAACTCTGAAACACCTTGCTTTTATGTCCTCCTCCTCTTTCCCCTCCTCCCTCCACAGGAGCATTTTAATTTCACAAGCAAAATCCGTTTTGCTGTGAATTTCGACAAGTGGTTCACCTGTTTTCAGGGTAAAAATTGTACTTCAAATTTAAATGTCTTTTTCACTGTGACTGTCATAATATTTTCCATTTGAGGCTGTGATTCCACCGTGGGTTTTCTGTGCCATGTTGTCATCTGTCCAAATCTGAGCTTAAATGCGTGGAAATTCTGACATTTCAGTAAGAAATATAAAGTGGGGTTTTTATGTTCTTCAAGTTAGCTGTTTCATAGGTGTGGCCTCTGGGTTTTGCCCAGCACTCTGGTCTTTCCCAGTTCAAAAGCAGATCGAAGATTTCTCAAGTTTCTTGGGCTTGTTTGCATTGACTGTCATGTCATTTTTGCGAGAATAAGTGACGGTGATTTTTTATCTGATTGTTGATCCTGAAGAGCTGATAATGGAGTAATTACCCCAAACCTGGGGTTTCCAGCCTGCCTGTGCTTGGCAAGCGGTGATTGTGCGTGATACCGAACACGGTGTCCGTGTACGTGTGGATCTCGGAGAAGGCAGCTTCAACTCAAGCAAATTTGGAGCAGTTTCACAGTGAAAAAGGCTCTGTGGTAGAAAGACCTGTCTTTAGTGGGGGTTTTGAGAAGGGTTTGGTAAGTGTCATCCTGTTGGACTCCTTGCCCTTTAGTCAGAGGCTGCTTATGCCCAGTAGTGTCCGCTACACGTTTTGGGGGCAAATTTTGAATATCTCTGTTTACATGCCCCCAAGTATTTGACAAAGGCTGAAATCTTTTTTGTCAGTCAGGTGGTTTCATGTCAGGTTGTTACGTGGAACAAAGTACGCTGTTGAGATTATCACTGAAATTGAATTCTCTAAAAGGCTTTTGCAGCTTTCAGGTAATACGAAATACATAGAAACGTACACCCACTGGTAACATTCACTTCCTTTTTTTTTTTTGTCATTAACTTCTTTGAGAATACAAGGGGATATTTGCTGCTATTTCAGTGGCTTGACATTTGTCACAATGATACAATTTCTAAAATGTTGACTGTAATTGCTGCTTCAGCTCACTGAACCTCTTACCAAACGGGCTGTGAGAATTGCTGGTGACACAAACTCCTGCTTATCAGAACTGATTCCATTGTGGTCTGACCTGATCAATTGCTCTTTAACGTAAGTCACAGTCAGGCTGTGTAATTTTATAGTGCAAATCTCTGTGAAATTTTATAGTGTAAGATTTTACACCGTTGGGGCTATGATGTGATTGCATCTCTAGAGCCAGGGGGGACAGAGTTGGAAAATAAACCCAAGGGAGTTGTGCTTGATACTACTCAACTCACAAACTTCATTCTTTGCAGTTGTGTATTAGGCAACATGACCAACATTTGCCACATGTTGTTTATTCTCTTATCTTTCCCCCAGAGAAGGGAATGTGTGTACTGGGCCTAATTCTTTCCTTGAGGAATTATGTTCCTCAAATCCCGTGTTGCCTGTAGAAATCATGTCTTTATCATTAGCTTTTATCATCTCTATTAACCTTCAAATTTGATGGAATTTGGGTAGCTGACCTTCCAAGATAAGATCAGAAAAGCTCTGCCATGTTGTATGTGAATAGTTACTGAAATAGTTGCAATGCAAGGAGCAACCATTTGAAGAGGTCTAATAAAACTTCTTTTTGACTGTTAATTATTAATTTTTTATAATATGAGCTTGTAGCGGACTATTTCTCTCTGTGTTAAATGATAATAATTTAATTAATTGTAGCTGCCTAAAATAGCTGCAAGCAAGCAGACATCCCTTTTCCTCGTGTCTTACAGTTTATCTAAATTGCTGGATAGCTTTGTGTAGCCAAACTGGGTGGGCTAATTCAGCCCTGCTTCAGCTCGGTTAACATAATTCCTTCCATCGAACTGGATTTTTTTGTTAGACACCACATTAGCTTCTAATGAAGGTGTCAGGCTGACAGACATTGATGCCATCTAGATGCACAATGAAGCATTGTAATGGTGATTTTATAGAAGTCTCTCCATGCTGGGGGACCTCTGGTGTGTTTTCCTAAAGGTGCCTCCAGAATGAAGTGGTTGGTTTATGTTTAAGAGCTGAGGCTCCATCCAGATCGTTGGCATCAAGGGCAGTAATTCCTGGAATGATAATGAGTCTCACGCTGGGCCTCCGCTGAGAATTCCATTACCTGCATCAGTTATGGCAGCAGTTGTAAGCAAGTGAGCAAACTAAAATAAAGGCCACAACAACTCTTTGGTCTAAGAAACACCTTCTTGAGGATGAGCCTTATCTGGAAAAAAAGAAATCCACAGTTTGGATGCTTACTAAAAGCAGGGGTTTTTTTTTCACTTGGTGGAAAACTTGGTTGTGCCGCTAAAGTGTGTGCACAAACTTTTTGGGAAAACCCAAAGCTTTCTGCAAGCAAGTTCTTTTTGTCAAATCCCTTTTTTTTGATATAGAAACATTTGAAAATGCTGGACCACCTCTGTTACCACGGGCTCAGGCTTTTTCTTCTTCCATTATAGGATGTGGCACATGCTGGTCCTGCTGAGGACCCTGAGACTTGCCCTGACTCAGGTTTTTCATGTTTGAGCCCTCTGCCCAGCTCATTCTTGGCTGTGCCTGTCCCCCCACAGCTTCCCTGCCTTTTCCCATCCCAGTGGTGATGCTGCAGTTTGGCTGCAATTAGTACAGCTCAGATTTCATTAAGTAAATGACTGTGAAAAGCTTGCAATATTGGGACAAACCCAATAGAAACATGTAGATTACCCAACAGAGAATGTTCTCAATTTCTTTGGCCAGAAACTTAAATTCTTACCTAAGATTTTCAAAACTCTGGAAGAAGTTTGACCTTCCTCTACCCTCAGCCAGCTCTGAAGTTTGCAGCCGATGGTGTTTTACTAGACTTGCAGCACTGACTTAATAGCTCTTTAGTTATTAGAGGATAAATGTTCATGTTCTACAAGTTTAAATTATATTAAAAGCCTTTATTAGCACCACTTGGCAAAATACCTTCTGGCTAGCTTTCTGGCCTTGGGCTAGGCCATTCTTGTGGTTTCTTAATGACATACTATGAAATGGATATAATTTATGAGAATTTGGTGCCAGGTTTTGCGTGTATTAAGAGGCATTTGCCGTTCGTGCTTAATGCTGCTGAGCAAAATGAAAAAGATTCAAAACTTGAGTTACGTCTTGCATTCAATTGGCTTGATTTTCATTGTACATGGCCTTTTTTTTTGTGTGTGTGTATATTTATATTATATATTTCTTTATATTGTATGGTCCCTGAATTACTGGTGGTTGTTCATTTCTGGCATGTAACAGTGCTGTTACCTAAGTTACTTTCAATTTATTTTCCAACCGTCTCTGAGTAATTTTGGCAAAGTATTCTCAATGAAAGAACTCCTCTGAGCCACGTAATAGGTTTCCCCACAGTTGGGAGAAGAATTAGGCCACTGGGTCAGCTTATTTTTGTGAAGGCAACTGTGCCATGGGCCAAAGGCCTCAGAAGTTTCTTTCCCACGAGACTTGGTGATGGTGTGTGATTCAGCTGGTTGGTATTTTCCCCCTCTCTGCATCTGTTTATTTGCTTTGCCACCAAGGCCGCCCCCTTTTCCTTCTGCTGATGCAGCGTTGGTGTGAAGAACGGATGGGGCAAAGCACCCGGCGGGTGGGAGGAGGCGTGTGCGGTGGGAAAACGGGGCTGGGAGAAAGGCCTGGGGCTCGAGTCACCTTTCTTAGGTGTCTTTCCATCTCAAGAGTTGTTTGTGGCGGAGGTGTGAGCCTTGGTGATTGCAGAAGGTGGATCTGACCCCATGCTCTCATTCTTTCCGCAGTGGGGAAGCCTCACAAGTGCAACTACTGCGGCCGGAGCTACAAGCAGCGCAGTTCTCTGGAGGAGCACAAGGAACGCTGCCACAACTATCTGCAGAATGTCAGTCTGGAGGCTGCTGGGCAGGTCATGAGTCACCATGGTGGGTGCAAACCGCCTCCAAAGCTCCCTTGCACTTGGAGCATCTCGGGCAGGCTCCTTTCCATTGCTTTTTCTTCCTCCCTTTCGTCCTTGCGTCGCTGCCGTCTTAGACATTGCTTACACTCAGAGAGGCAGGAGAAAAGATGGGCTGAAGTCCTCACTCTGTCCAGCCCTGTTTGTGCTTATTTTGTTTAAGTCAGTATGTCACTTTTTTTAGTATGTGCACATATGCAGACCTGACAATAAAGCCAAGTCTCCTGTAAAATAAAGCCAAGTTCAGAATTACCCAAGAAGTCATATCATAGACTCAGAATGGTTTGGGTTGGAAGGGTGCTTTTAAAGATCCTCCAGTTCCACCCCCCTGCCATGGGCAGCAACACCTTCCACTACACCAGGTTGCTCCAAGCCCCATCCATCCTGGCCTTGGACACTGCCAGGGATCCAGGGGCAGCCACAGCTTCTCTGGGTACCCTGTGCCAGGGCCTCCCCACCTTCACAGGGAGGAATTTCTTCCCAGTATCCCACCTCACCCTGCCCTCTGGTAGTGGGAAGCCATTCTTCTGTGTCATATCCCTCCACCCCTTGTCCCCAGTCCCTCTCCATCTCTCCTGGAGCCCCTTTAGGCAGTGGAAGTGCTCTAAGATCTCCCCAGAGCCTTCTCTTCTCCAGGAGAACACCCCCTGCTCTCCCAGCCTGGCTCCAGAGCACAGGAGCTCCAGCCCTTGGAGCATCTCCAAGGCTTCCTTTGGACTTGCTCCTACAGCTGCATGTCCTTCTTATGTTGGGAGTTGAAGCCATGTATAAAAATGTGTGATTATCTTCCCCTTCCTTTCTGATAGGGAGTGATAATTGGAAAAGATAAGGATGGCAGAGTTATTCAGAAGTCATTATTTCTACCCTCTGTAATATTATCTTATCCCTCAAAAAAAGGGAGGGATGGATGTAAAAACCTTCAGAGCAGAATGGAATTCAATAGTGTTGTAGAAGGTAATTATAACAAAAAAATGTTTGTATGCATTTACATTTGCTAGTATTAATATGTTAACTAACACTGCATGTGTTAATATACATAAGGACTGAAGATTGCCAAAAAGATTGTTGAAAGCAAGAAATGTCAAACTCTGTGAATTTGTTTTCAGAAATTTCTGGAGCTATTAGTATGGATAATGAGCATAATGTCTCAGACTGCAGGGTTGAAGGCTTATCTGTAGCACTAAATGCTAAATGGTAGCTGTCCAAAAATGGTTATAATTTTATTCAAAATTAGTGTCTCACAAACTTCTAAAACTGAATTTCTTTTAACTTTTCAAAGTTGTTTTTAGCTGTTGGGTAGTTGAAGTCTTTAAAATTTTTTACTATTCAGAAAATATATAAATGTTAATTTTGATTAAAAATCACCATGTACCTACAAGTATCAAAAAAAGTTAGGTTGTGTGTAAATGAAGAGGCAGAAGAACACTTACACTTTTTTTTTCCATTTTGCTTATCATGATTGAGTGAAGTCATACTGCTTCATCTGGAAATTATTTCTGTAAAATCATTTTTAAAAATCTAAAAATGCAACCTGAAATACAATCTATTCAGCATTGCTACTATAGGCTACACTTTGGTGACAGAAATCTCCAAAATTTTTTTAATGGTACTTTCCCATGACCAATTTAAGCCTATAAAGGCACATTGGACAGTTTTAATACACATTGCCAAAGTATTCATACGGCTTTATTAAGTAATTGCTCTCTTTGTAGACACCCTGGAGACTAAAGTCAACATTTAAAATGTCATGGATGTTTTAAAGATATTGAAGCGAGTGATTGTGTGCCTGAGGTGGCTTTTTTCTGGTAAAAGTCAGTGAAAAGGCAGATTTCAGGGTTCTGCTCTTTGGAAGTACCTGTTGTGGACTTGGTCACTTAGGTAGGAGTTGTTCCACTGAATTGGTTCCCAACAAAATTGGTTCCCTGTCTTGTTAACCAAGGAGGGATACCTTCAGTCAGCCTTTCCTTAGGGAATAACAGGAGGCTGCCCACAGCCATAGCAGCCAGGATAGTTGAGATCCTGTTGTGGAGGAGCTTCCCAAATGGTGCTCAATGTCTAGGTTTGTTAGACAGTTATTTATTAAAATAAGAAATTAAAATACTTAAAATTTCGGAGGAAACCTGAAGCTTTTTCTGAGCTGCCTAATGCCATCACAAGGGTAAGTCCTTAACCTTGTCTGCCCAAAGAAGCTGCAGTGATTGACCTTGCATTGATTTTTCTACCACCTGAAGTTAAACCAGTGCAAATCCCATGTGGACAGTTCTTTTATTTACAGCCTGACTTTGCTTGGGCTTAAAATAGAAGTGTTCACACAACCACTTCGCTTTTCTCAACAAAATTAGCTAAAAGCAGCACTTTGAATTCAACCAGTGCCTCTTTCTCCTCGGGGCAGATATGTCTGTGCTTCCCCTGGTGAATGTTTAAGGGGATGTTTGATCCACTGCCTTCATTTAGTTGTTTAGTGAGGGCACAGCGAGGACAGGCAGCGACAGGGAGCTCCAGATTCAGATTCAGCTGGGGCCAATAAATCTCAGCTCACATCACAGCATCACTCACACCTGTGAAGCTCAGCATGAGGGTCACAAGCACCAACCTGTAGAGGTCTGCAGCAAAGTCCTTTTCCTGGCACTGTAAAGGCGCCAGGGAAGAGAAAAAAAATGATTGCTCAGCTTAATGTTAAGCCTTATACTAACCCTGGAAAAACTGTATTAATCTCCTTGTCTCCCACGTCACACATGGGAATGATATTCCTGAGGATGAGTATGCTTTGGAGACTTTAATTTGCATCCCACGGGGGTTGAACTTTCCTGACTCTCTTTCCAAATACTTGGTGTTTTGTTTTTGCTGGGCATTTTGAAGCCTTGGAGTGTGTTTTGGTGTGACTCCTGCTCACAACTTCACCATTGCACACAGAACAGGGAGACATGGGGATTTTCTTATCCCTCCCAGCATCCTGCTCCTCCTGCTTTAACAACACCAGCATTGGCCAACACTCAGCATTGATCCAAATTATTTCTGCAGAGACTAATTGTTCCAGAAAACTGGAAGCAGCCCCTAAGAGGGTTTGGATTTTTTTCAGACATTGTGCTCAAGCCCATCAGTTTACAGGCATGCTACAGACATCTACTTTGGTGCTTTCAATTATCTCTGTCCTGCAGATGGCTAGATCACCTGACTGAAGCCACAAGGGGAAGCAAGAGAGGAGGAAGGAGGGCTGCTTTTGGGGGATGGGTAGGAATGTACAAATCTCTGGGTCTCCCTCCATCCTCTTGCAGGGTGCCAGTTGCTTGTCGAGCTGCCCCTCTTTGTCTTCCTGTTCCCTGCTCAGCAAGACAGATGCTGCAAGAGAGATCCCATGATTTTGCTGTTGAAAATTTTCAGCTAAGCAGTGCTGGCTCTGGAAGGAGAAATTAGTCTCCTAGCTAGCAGTGTGTTGGGGGTGACAAAAGGGACAGTCCCTGACTGCCAAGAACATGACCTTTGCAGGGAAGAAGACGGAGAAATGTTGAAGGCTAGCTATGGTTTACACCCAGTCATGTCTTCTTCACTGCTACAAAGCCAAAAGTCCAGAGAAATTCTTCCAAGGGAATGGAGAAGGGTACTCTTTTCAGGAGAAGGAGAAAGAAGCCTTAGCCTTAGGCTGTGCAAGGCTCAAAGGCCAGCTCCACATAAAACACACAATGGCCTTGTGTCTTTCCCTCTTACATAGTTGCTTGAAACATCGTTAAAATGCTGGTCCCACAGGACACTTCCCACCAGGGTCCATGGGAATATTTCCTGTCATTTCTCTGCACACACACACTTCTTTTAAATGGCAATATTGTGAGCCTCAGAAAGGAAATTGAGGTTGATGGAGTAATACTAATTTATACCAGCTGAGACTTAGCCCAGTGTCTGGTGTCTGCACACAAAATATTTATCAGCAAAACACACACACACACTGGGAAATTTTTTTACTTCTCTTTTTCCCCCCTATTCTTTCCTCACTGGAACAACATAAACTTTTTTAATAGTTCATGTGGTTTCTTACAAATTAAGAAGTAAAAAGTTAAAGATAATCACTTTGAGCACTCTCATTGAAAAAACAATGTCTTCAGGAAAAGAAAGACTGTTTTGAAGACTATCCAAGTTTATGAATTGAGAGTTTAGGCTTAGAAACAACACTTTGTGTTAACTGCAACTGAGTGTTGACAGTGTCAGAGGTGGTGAACTCTTCCATGGGCAATCCAGGAGCACACCCTGATAGCTGATGAAGAACATCCCTGAACAGAAACAAGCGTGGGCTTTTCCTGGGCTGGAAGTTTGATTTTTAGAGTAAAAAAGTCTTCCAGAGCTGAGCTGAGGCTGTAAATGCTCAGCATAAAATGAGTTGCTGTATCTGAGCTAGTTATATCCTGTCAGCTGTTCTTTGGTTGCTCTCTCTACCAAGGTAATGAAGTAGGATGTACTACAACAAAAAAGGAATTGCATTTACTGCTGAGTAAATGTGTACACGAGCTTCTACTACAGAGCAGCTGATTGTAAAGAACCCATCACTGTGTGTGATCAGTTTGGTTTCCCTCTTTCTTATTTTGTTTTTCCTTAAAAAAAAAAAATTAGGTTGGGCTATGTGTCCTTTATTTATGTGGTATTTAAAATGAAATGAAAATTAATGTATTTAGAACTGTCAACATGATATTTGACTTTCTGGGTTTCTGGAATGTGATATCTCATCTGTTTGGCCCAGTTTTGCCTGCTGTTTAAATGGTTTCAGAAACCAGACTATTTCCTTCTTTCCCTTCTCCCAGGAAAGCTGCATAACAAAACACACTCTGGTAACGTGTTTCCGTCCTAACACAAATATTGGTGCGTTTCAGTGATTCTCTTGCAAAAGAGAAGTGCCCTGGATTATAGGCTTGGGTTCTGAGGTGGGAAAAAATACCTTCAGCATGAAAGATGGAAAAGAAAATGCTTTTATTGTTGGTGATTTTAGTCTTAAAATGAGTCCAAGCAGGATTTTTGCCTGACTTAGAGAAGAGCAGATGTCTTTTTTAGCACTATTCATTTTTCATGGAAGAAAGGTTTCAAATTATGTGTAGGAAATTTTACACGCATATGCCCAACAGTAGAATTATTTAATTATTACTTAATTGTTATAAGACCATACAAATGTCACTACATTTGAGGCTTATTAAGATGGCTTTTAAAGTAATCAGGAGCTTTGAACTGGTTCAGGATGCCTTGGGCAGGTCAAAACAGGAGGGATTGAGCACCTTGGTGCCCCAAGGGCTGGAAATCCTTGAAGTGGCAGCCAGGTGGACATGGCCCATGACAGTGACATCCCGGGATTCACACCGTGTGTGCGTGTGCATGCATCCACTGAGCTTGGGGAAGCCAAAAAGGACAGTCAGATGCCAACTCCCAGTGAAAATCAGAAGACACCATCTTCCCTTTCTTCCCAAATCTCCTTGGTAAATACTTGAGTAGTGCAGATAGCTCCTGGCCGAGCACGGTATTTAATTAACCTTAAAACTTTACCCTTAGCTGTGAAAGTATTCCAAATCTTTCCAATCTGCACTGGGTATTAATTAGGTCACTTGAACACTGCATCCCATTTTGTTGCAACATTAGATTCATTTCATATTTATGCTTTTTTCCCCTCCCTTTCAGTGATGCCAGCAGGACTGCCTTGTAAATGAGAAACCATTGTGTTTCTCAGGGGGAGCATCCTGTACAAATAAAAAAGCAGCAGAGTAAATCATTTTACAGCATATGGTAGATTCTAAGCCTCAAAGTACTCAGCTTTCCATAGCAGCAGAGGCACAAATGGAATCAAATGAATAAATTGCCATGTTTTCTTATTATGAATGTCTGAATTGGGAAGTTCACCTGAGCAGATACTCTGTTTTGTAATTGCCTGGTATTTGCTCTTCCTTACTAGAAAGAAGGCAGAGACAAGGCTTTTATCACTCCATTTTTCCTATATTACGTGCTGGCAAGCAGCTGTGTTTAGGAACAGGGAGGTGATTATTCCATGCCAGGATCCTGAAGGTAGTGCAGTTACATGGGAGGGAAGTGGGCTGGTGGTGTTCATTTCTGGCACTGTCTGGGAGAAGGTGTCTGTGACACAAAAGGCTGCCATGGTGAGAGACCGGAGGAGGGCTGGCAGAGCAGGAGGGTGCCAGTCCTTCTCTGCCACCTCTGCAATACCCAGCACTTCACTGGGAGCCTGATCTAAGACACAGAATGCAATGGGTTCCTCTCAGTTTACAAACTGTAGGAACTCTGTGCCACATCGCCCCAGTTTCTGTTTTTCTGCCATCCATTCTTTTACCCCAACCATCCCATTAGCATGTGGGCTAGTGGCTGATCCCTCTCAGGTTTTTCTTGCTACCTTCTGAGGACGAATGCAGGATAATTAGGCCTGGTATTAAATGCATAGCAGCAGAGCAGAGCTCCACACTTGATATATATTGCAAATGACTAGGACTGATCCACAGTCTGGTACCACTGATTATAAGAGGATGCTCAACAAAACCAAATGTGCTTAAGAATGGCTATTTCAGCAAGTGGAATAAAATCTTGTGCAAGTGGCTCACTACCCTGGTTAGAAAGAGGCCTGTGCAATTCCTGCATTTTAGCTTTAGTACCTTATTCCCTAAACCAGCAAATGACAAGAGTGAAATGAGCAAAGAAAGAAGAAGTTACTAAATTTTTGGTTTTGTCTCAAATATAGTGTATGAGCATTGCCCCTGATGTAGTTAGTGCAGGAATGCTCCCTGCTGATCCCTGCTGATGTGCAGTAAGAGGCAGAAAAACTCTGTTTGCAGACTCTTAGATCTGTGCTTGAGGGGATAAAATATTAATCAAAAAATGGGTAGTTTCTGTGTCTGATTCTGAAGGGAATTTCTGTGTGATGTTAATCTTGTAATTCCAGTACAGTGTGTGTTGATTTTACAGTCCCATTACAGTGTGAAGAGAGGAAATATGCTTTAGCAAACTGATCCTTCATTTGAGAACCCTTTGTCTTAGGGAACACAGAGCCAGGCCCAGCAAATACAGTTCATCAATGTCTTATGTGATTTTTAATCATTGAGATTGGTATGGTAGGTGTGAATGGAATACACAAATGATAACTAAAGATTTACATTGGTGACAGGCGACCACATTGAAGAGAAAATAACACAAAATGTCACCCACAGAGTGAGTTTTCTAAAGTGTCCTCTCCCCACTGGAGATCTTGAGTGTCCAGAACAAAACAAGCCCTTTAATAAATGCTTAAATTTGGATTTCTGCTAAATAGGGTGTTCCTAAAGAGAGATGTTTTGTGAATGTGGCTCTGCTTACTTGCTGTCTAGATGCCCAAAGCGTTCTCACACCTTGCTTTTTGTTGTGTTGCTCTTGTTGCACAGTCAGCAGGGCTCAAATGATTTGTGTTGTCTGTGAAGCGTAGACCAGACCTGTCTGATACCATTTTTTGATTTTATGTAGTACCTGCTCTGGAAGATTGTAAGGAACAAGAGCCTGTGATGGACAACAATATTTCTGTGGTGCCTTTTGAGAGACCTGCTGTTATAGAGAAGCTGACAAGCAACATGGGAAAGCGTAAAAGCTCCACCCCACAGAAGTTTGTGGGTAAGCTGGAAATGAGCCTTTTATTCTTTTTAGTGCATGGATATAGGTTATGTGCCATTTGTAACAGCCAGAAGAACAAGAGGAAAAGTAGCACTCTCACAACTTGGTTCTGATACAACAATAGAGGTTGTTAAATCACAGCACAAAATCATGATAATTATTGAATTGATTTTACCAGTCCAGAGAATTCAGAAGTGAAGTCCACTATCATGAAAATGCCGTAGAAAACCTTAAACTTTTTACTTAACACTGTTTTGTTTGTGGGTTTTTTTTCAAACTCCTGTGTAGCTCTTTTGAGATTTAGACTTGTCATCTTCCCTCTCCTTGCTCCAGAAAAAAAAACAAAACAAAACAAAAAACAATAACAAGCTAAGACTGTCATATAATTATCTGTCTCCATATGTGTTAAAAAAACAAACAACAAGTATCTCAAGGCTTCTAATTTGTACTAAATTCCTGACACTTGGCAACAACTGGTCTGATAATACTGGCATGAGGAAGTAAATCACATCCCTTGTGTTGGAAGAAGTTCTTGCTCTGAGTGCTCTGCACACAATAAACTTATTAATGCATGAATACAAAACAACATTGGGTGGCTTTTGGTTACTAGATTTAGAATCCTAGGTCAAGAACTCATATTTTGCTTTGTGTCTTGACATATTAAAATTATTCAGCTTGTAACAGGTGACAGTATGGAGAATTTTACTTGCTTTGAGCTGTAACTTAAAACTTCTTTTTATTGCTACTGAAGCAATGCAAAATTTCTTAGGAGGGAAGCTGGAACAGAGAATTGTTTGGGGTAAGTGTCAGACTCTGAAGTCATGTACTAGGCGTTTTCCACATTCCCTCCCTGGAAGGGCAGTCACACAGAACTGAAGGGTGTCTCATTCTGCATGCACTGAGGACACTTACAGAGAGGATCAGAGCACTGGAAGCAATTAGCACAGCCATTTAGAAAAATTGTTGCCCCTCAGCTAAATGGTGATTCAGATGGATTTGTTAAATCACCCCTGAAGGTGGCTGTAAGGAAGCTCCATGGTTTGGAATAGCAGGGGGTCAGCAGTGTGCAGCAGCTCACCTGGGGGGACTGACACACTGACCTGGCTGCCCTCGGTCAGCTGACTATTCCCGAATATCAGTGCTGAGCCAAGGTGAGGCCAGCAGGGATCCATCCCACGTGGGAAATGCTGGGAGACATCAGTATTCCCTATGTTGTTATATTATTAGGCCAGAAAGGTGATTTTACTTGTCCACTCATGCCAAACTGACCATATGTTGTTCTCATGTGTGTTCAGAGATAAATTTTCTGATTGGAAATCCTTGCTTGAGAGATGCTATACCACATTATTAATCTCTTCAGAGTTATACCACTTTGTTCTTAGATAAATACATTTTTTCTATAGGTGTAACATATCACTATGCATATGTAGGAAATAGGGAATATTTCATATTTCCCATATCTTATTTTTCTGATCTTTACTGGCATCACAGTGTTTAGATTGAACAACAGTAGTCTTCACTTGGCTGCCTTTCTTTTTTTTTTCCTCCCCTCCACCATGACCTCACTTTTCTTCCCTTTTTCTCCCCAATTAAATACTGTTCAGCTCTATCAGGAAGAATGTGTAATGGTTCTGTTGCTTGCAGGAAATTTTCCTGTGCATACTGCAAGCGTGGCACCTGTCCAAAACAACTTAATGGTGTTTATGAGAAGGTCATGTAAGCATAAGCTAAAATCCTTGCATTCTGCATCTATCAATGCTTTACTGCTCTTTCTGATCAGCAATCTCCAAGGGACAGTGGTTATGGACCACAGTCTCTCCTATGGCTGAGTTTTCAGGAGGAAAGGAAGCAGCATCCAGCAAATAGAATAAATTCATTTCTGCATGAGAGACTTGGTTATGTATCTGCTCTTGAGGCACTAGCCTTACCAAACCAGTTAAAATAGTGGAGGCAGAAATTACACTTTGTGATGTGCAGGAGTGTGAGTACTTCTTTTTGCTTCTTGTTCAACGAGGGAGAGGCAGACACCAGTTAAATTAAAAGCAGCCCTCTTCAGGCTGGTCATGTGGAGCAGATTCATGTATTTTCAGCTGGAATTTGGAGCTTACTCTCAGAATGTCACCGAGGTTAAGAACTGGCAGGATGCAAAAGGAGACATTTATGTGGCTTACGATAAGACCATGGTTGTTAGAGTAAGAATTAAAAATACACGGGCGTCTGAGAACAGATGAAGATCAGCCGGCTGCCAAATTACAGTCAGCTTCTGGTTAATGGGGGTCAGGGAGGAACTTCCCCAGGGGGAAATGCTGGAACAGCTTTCTCCAAGGTTTCTTGTAGCTTTCTCCCAAGCGTCCTGCATTGCAGCTGTTTGAGATACTTGATGGGATGGACTGCAGGTATCACAGGACAGCTGTGCCTGTGTGCTTTGATCTAGCTTCAAATACCTATTTCAGGGTTTATTTGAATGTCATATGGCCGGAGGGGAGGATGTTTTTTCTTCTACCTCACTAATGTAGGGCAAGGATAAATAGACTTTGAGCATAGTTGAAATGAAAATTCAGAATGATTGGTCTGATTAGCTGATTTTAAGTACAGAATTGGCTAAAGAGGAATTTAATTTGGAAACCACATTATACTGGTCTATTGGACTGTTTATTGGTTACTTCTGAGCTCTGTGTTTTACGCCCTCTCCTTCCCATGTTATCATTTATTTTACTTTTTTATGTCACACGCCATTTCTCAGGCTCTGACATCTTTGGAACTGGTTCATAATTAAAGGAATAAATAATTCAGGTCACTGGCAATTTACAGCTTTCTTTGCTGTCTGTGCTGGAGTAACTAAACATGGATGATGAAAGGAATCAAAATAAGGTTTGCATCATTTATCCGAGTAGCCCATAAAGGATGAGTAACATTTCTTCATCTATAAAGCCTACAAAGGACTGACAGTGTGTTTGGCAGCTGGATCAGACCCTCACCAGATCCATTTCTTTATCCAAACACAAGAATGACACAGGTGGCCAGAGAAGGTGACAGGCACCAGTGGGCAGCAGACACACTTTCCTCCTGAAGCTGTCCTTCAGTCTCCCTTTGGCCCCACTTGAGGAGGGGCTGCACTGTCTCCTGGGAGGCTGGAGCCACGTCCAGTTGCAGAGCTGTCCATTCTGTCTGTGGCAGCACAGCAAAACACTGAAAAGGGGATGTTTGATGGCAAGAATCATCCACAGGTCGTGTTAGATTCCCAGGACCATGGCTGAGTTCACAGCCTAAGTACACAAACATGGCATGGTGTCCAGCCATGTGAACAGTATTGCTGAAGAGAGTAGCAATGTTCATGTACTTCACTTTAGACTTATATTTTATTACCTTGATAATCAGGGCTAAGTTCCCCAGCAGAAGTGAGGAATCATCTCTAAGGACAATATGGTTGTTCTCTATGCATCACTTTAGAGTAAGTCACACTAAGTGGAATGAATTATTATAGTCAAGAATAAAATGCTGAGTGATAGCTGTGTTGAAATGTACTAATGCAATTTGGAAGAGATTTGGGATTACAGTTCTGTTTCTTATAGTGGTTTATACACATTGTGTTCCAAGCAATTTTGGCAAAAGGTGATAGAAGAAGCTTCTTGAGTAATTTAATTCTTGAGTAGCCAAACCACTTGTAAGTAATGACTTCTTGAATTTATTAACTTACACTATTGGAAGAAAAGTCTGGTTTTATGTACCAAGGAACTGAAGTAACAAAGACAATGAAAACCAACTAAAATTATTGATCAGACTTCATAAAATCAGCTTTAAAAGTTAGCTGTCAACAACTAGCTAGCTGCGTGTGGGAACAGGAAGGAGCATGTGTATCTTGTGTCGTATACATATAACCTTTCCTGTTTAAAAAGAAGCTATTCCAGGAGCTTTGCCTGTCTTGACACTCCAAAGCCATCCCTGGGAAAGCAGAGCTGCTGAGCTGAGCCCTGGTGTAAGCAGTGGTCAATTTGTTCACCTCCAAGGAGAGCTGTGATGCATAACGTGGTGCCCTGTGACTGCCATAATGTACCAGCGTGTGGTTCTGGTTTTGCACATCTGTCATGCCATTGATGTAGAGAGGTTACAAGGATGTGAGCTAGGATTCACAGTGATGAATAAGCCAGCTTCAGCATCATTATGTATAAATTTATCCTGTGTCAATGAAAGGTGCTTTTGCCTTTTACCAAGTGAAACTAAGCTATACACATGGTTTCTCTTTTTGATTTCTTACCTAAATAGACGCTGGGAAGAGAAGGGTGTGTGTATGTCTTTTTTTTCTCAGTCCAAAAAGGATAGAATCTTTTTTTTTGAGAGAGGAAAATGACAAAAGTCAGCCTCCAGTGCTCCTGTAAATGGCTTCATTCCTCATTTTTGGCCACATGTTCTCATTTAATGTTTGAGGGTTTTTTTCTGCTGGTTAAAGGATTTACATATTGTGGCTCTAAAGGTACCAACATATCAAGCCCCCTGTACCTGTTGTTTAGGTTTTTCACTGTGGAGCCCTGTTGTAAGGTAGGTGTGAGGCACCTCAGGCTACAGGGAACATGTGAAATGGTCCCTTGAATTTTGGGGAGAGGATGTCTAATGGTTTACTCTTGTCAGAACTTCAATGGCCTCAATATATCAATCCATTATCTACCAGTTAACATGTATTTCCTAACTTGAAGTGTGGGCACAGTCAGGCACAGCTGAACATTTGGAATTGCTCTGGAAGCTGCTGCAGCCACATGCATATTTCATGTTTCACCTGGAATAAATTTTTAAAAAATGACAAAGAAAAGAAAAAGAAACAAAAAAGAAAGCTCTTGGTGAGGTTGCTGTTTTACCCATCTCAAGACAGGAACTTTATAGGACGTCAGTAATAAATTAGAAGTAGGTTAACTTTAGACTCTGGAATAGTTTCACCCCAAGTCAGGGGGTTCCTGTCCCTCTCCACCCCTTTTACAGTGAAACTTTGCAGCGATTGTGTTGCTTTTGCTCATGCATTTGCTTTTATCTCTTAGGTGAAAAGTTCATGAGATTTGGCTATCCAGATATCCCCTTTGATATGAACATAAGCTATGACAAGGAGGCTGAGCTGATGCAGTCTCACATGATGGACCAAGCCATCACCAATGCAATCACCTACCTTGGAGCTGAGGCACTTCACCCCCTGATGCAGCACACACCGAGCACAATTGCAGAGGTGGCCCCGGTCATCAGCTCAGCTTACGCTCAGGTCTATCATCCCAGCAGGATAGAGAGGCCCATCAGCAGGGAAACAGCCGACAGCCACGAGAACAACATGGATGGCCCCATCTCCCTCATCAGACCAAAGAGTCGAATCCAGGATAGAGAGGGCTCCCCCAGCAATAGCTGCCTGGATTCTACTGACTCAGACAGCAGCCACGACGACCGCCAGTCCTACCCAGGAAACGCTGCCTTAACCCCCAAGATAAAGCCAAACCCGGCTTACGTGAAGGAGGAGGCCAAGCCTTTGGATGTCACAAAAGCTTCTAAGGGCTCTTTAAAGGATATGTACAAGGTGATCAACGGAGAAGGGGAGCAGATTAGGGCTTTCAAGTGCGAGCACTGTCGCGTCCTCTTCCTGGACCATGTCATGTACACCATCCACATGGGCTGCCACGGCTACCGGGACCCGCTGGAGTGCAACATCTGTGGCTACCGCAGCCAGGACCGCTACGAGTTCTCGTCGCACATAGTCCGGGGGGAGCACACATTCCGCTAGGCCTTCTCATCCAAAGGGGACTCCTATGAAGTAGAACTGCACATGAAGAAATACTGCACTTACAATCCCACTTTTCCTCAGACATTGAGACACCTATTTTGTTGTTGTTGCTGTTGTTGTTGTTGCTGTTGTTTAATTATTATTATTAACCTTATTTTTTGTGGACCCAACCTCATTTGCTCTGCCCAGCTTAAGAATGGAAAGAAGGGAGGGAATGGATAAAAGAGGGGTTTGTTGTGGCCATCAGTTTCTGGGGAGTGACCTGCCTTGCTTTCTGTGGGAATTGGAAGGCAGTCTGTGTCTGTCTCAGTCACTTGTACACCATGTCCTCTTTTGGGATATCGCTCAACCGTGCCAGGTGCTTTCAAGTCCCAACAAGATGCCACTCGTTTGCAATTTCAGAGGAATAGGTAGAAACATTTCAGAGGAGAGCCTTTTTCTAATGTGAAGATATGGTGCGAGCTTTTGGTGGCTGGAGGAAAGGGGGGGATCTTTGTTCTGCAGAACGAACAATTGTTTTTAAAGCAAAACTGGTAGGGAGTTAGGAGCGTGAATCAAAGTCAATATTCCTTTCAAAATTACTTTCAAGGTGAGCTGTTTTCCTGGGTTCAGTGTGTACTGCCCCTCTAGAATGTAAATAAATTAAAAAAAAAAAAAAAAGAAATTTATGTCTTAACACTGTACCACATTACAGCAGTTTAGTTTCATAAGTCTGAGGGCCTTCTGTGGTAAGTTTGAGGCTTTGTGTTTTTATTTTCCTTAACTTATGAAGCACCTTTTTTTTAGAATTGTTGATATTCTGTTACTCCATGCCTATGTGTTGTCTCATTGGCTTCTTAGAGACCCTTGGAAGCCTTACTTTTTTAGTTGCACCCTAAGTTTTAAGAAAGAGCATTTAGAAATAACATTTAAACTTTTTTCTAGGACAGTAAGTGGCCTAGGAATGGATGAGAGTCTGTAGTTTACTCAAGAGGTTCTGCTGCTCTTCTGAAATACTTTTGGGTTAAAATTATGGATTTAAAAATTACAAAAGTACTAGTAGCAAAGTGTTCTTTAAGTATAGGTATATATAGATATATAATTATGTAAATACTTTCTCATTCTACTATCACAGTGTTAACCTCTTGGCAACAGCCTGAACTAAGACCTGCAGCTGGGAAAACGTTAGGAGCCAGATCCTTGGCCAGCATTAATCCTCTTGGCTCCACTGAATTTAATGGAACTGTCCCAACTACTTGAGATACATCAGGATCTGAACCTTGACTGTTTTTTCTCTTGTTGACTTCTTACTTGCTAATTTACTGAACCACTGATTTCCTTTTGTTTGTACGTCATCAATTCTGCTTAATTTGGGAGTGAAAGTATTTCACAGAGCAGGTTTTGTGGGATAGCCTTGACCCCAGGTGAGCACAGAAGCCCAGCAAACCAACAGGTCACATACGACCTTCCCTACTTCTTCAGAAAGTGTTAAGTGGAGATGTAGGTGCTGTGTATTGATTTGGACTTAAAGATTTCATTTTTATTCCGAATTTATTAATTTCCCTGTAGGGAAAGCAAATGGAGAATCACACTCTAGAGAGAGCCCTTGACCTACAGACTGGACAAGAAAACAATTCCACTGATGTGTTTTGTTTCCTTTCTTTCTCTCTCAGTAAATAACAAAGCCAGCAACCAGCCAGCAAGTTGCATCAGTAAAAACTGGGCTTAAACCTACGGGACAGATTGCCATTGAAACCCAACTGTTTGTACCAATCACAATTGAAATGTTGTTGTTTGGCAACAAGAGCACAGCTTGAGAATGGAAAGATCTGGATGGGTTTAACCCCCTCCGCACGCACGGTCTCCATGCGCTTGGGGAGACCTTTTCCAAAGGATAAAGTTACTAAAGTATAAAAGAGAGAGCAAGATCAGGCCATAATGAATTCCCATCTGCTCCCTCCAATCTGTGCACTTGATGCATATGCCAGTTTGCTGTTCGTTTTGAGGGTACTGGGTTTTTTTCTTCTTCTCTTCCTAGACCTGGAGCATTTGAAAGTAGGAGCTGAGTGGTATTGATTGAAATCTTTTTATGGTGACATTCTTGGCAGCTAGAACCTGTGTTTAGAAAGAATACAGTAGATCATGGCCAGATTACCTGATGACTGCTTCCCAGCACTGCAATGCTATTAAGTAGGAGCTGGTAAAGTCTTGCAGTAGCCTATTAATTATAATACAATATGGAGAGAAATGTCATCTTGTGTAATGTGAGACCTATCAAGGCTGGGAATATGCAGGCTTTGGAGAGATAGATTTAAAGATCTGTTCCCAACATTGTTCTTAATGTTGTTGAGTTCCTCCCCCTCCTTCTTTGTTCACCCTAATAGAGGAAAAACTGGGGCAAATGAACCAGTGTCATCCTCTGGACCATTCTCATTGTTTTGTGCCTGGTGCAGTCAAAAGAGTTTGTGCAGGAGAAAAGCAGGGAGATGCTGCAGGGCATCACTTTTATTCCGTGTGGCTGATTCTCTGCAGTTAGGGAGGTGGGCTTAGGAGGCGGCCAGCCGTGCTTTGTGTCAGGATGTGCCTGGAAATTCAGAGGAGAAAAAAGCTGTTGCGATTTGCTGAGGCAGGAAAGGTCTTTTAAGAGCAAAGGTGGAAAGAGAAAGGTTCTTGGGCCTTGAGGGTTGCTGGGCTTGCCTGTGCCTCCAGAAAAACTCATGCCCAAGCCACAGAGAAAGGTTGCCGGCAAACCCTTTCTGTCTCTGGGGGAAACACTTCGTTCTCCCCTCTGTGGTCAGTGAAAGAACATTGGGCTGTGGTTTCTTGGAATAGCTAGCACTAGGGAAAAAGTGTTTAAAATTTCTGCCTTTGTTTGGGAAAGCACCAGAATACGGGAAAGGTGGAGAATCTCTTGTGTATCCACAGATCAGTTGGCTGCAATTACATCTGCAGTTTGTTAGTGTGCACTTTGGTTCTCTGGTGACTCCCTGGTCCCTCCAGGAGGGTGTATTCTGTAGATGCTGGGAGGATCAGATGGGGAGGCCTGCTGCTTTTAGACCTGGCTTCAGTTAAGTGCAGCTTCTTGATGTAATGGTAGCAGGTGAGATCTGTGTGTCCTGGTATCACAGGGAACTGGGGAGGCAGTGAGGAGTTATCTTATAGAAACTACATTTTTTGGAGAGGAAGAATCTTGAAGGGTCACATTAATTTTTTATTACCAGTGTCCTTTTCTAAACTGTCACTGAAGGCTTTTTTCCTAGAGTCAGGAAAAGAAGAAAGATTAAATTCTAGTTTCAATTTTGAACAAAATTTTGAATTCACATGTACTTTAGAATTCAATTCCTACTGAAAATTATTAGAAAGATTTGTCTTTCCCTTCACAAAAGTGAGCAAAATGGGGCAGCAGAGATTTCTTTGGGTATTTTTTGTTGCTGGCTCTCTGCAAGAATTGGATTTCTAAGAAAAGCTCTTGAGTTTCATCAAGTTCATTAGTCACTCATAGTATACTAGGAATTTCAGTAGCTAATGCTTGGCCTCCAAATCAGTTTGTTCTGAGTATTTGGTGCTGGAAATCGAACCTGGCTGATTTTTATTGGACTCTTCTGAAATTCTTGGAATCAGATTTCCGGTTAGGAACATGCATTTGCAAATTTAGAATTGGCCTCCTGTGAACATTCTCCATTTCCATTAAAAAAAATAAAAAATCTGTGCACTTCTCTGCCAGTAAACCTTTTTGCTTCTTTTACATCAAAAATGGCAATATTCTGACTCAGTTTAGAGGATTACAAGCCTATTAATTGAAAGAGAAGTGTGACTGCTTATTCTGCTCTTGGTGTGATCCATATCCTTGGAGCAAAGGGCATTATCTACATA
Organism: Thryothorus ludovicianus; assembly: GCA_013397245.1. NCBI lineage: Eukaryota > Metazoa > Chordata > Aves > Passeriformes > Certhiidae > Thryothorus > Thryothorus ludovicianus. The sequence continues at coordinate 30,641 of VZTB01000309.1, read as the reverse complement.
TCTGCTGTTATGACTGATGAATTTTACAGCCACCTCTTTTTGTAATCAGTTAGGAGTGCACATCAAAATATATTGCATTTTTCAGTAAAGCCTACTCTTTACTTAGTAACTTATGGGATTAAAATAATTTTATTCTCCTTAAAAAGTGCTTTCATCTACGATGTGATGTGAAAGGTGTCTAGGCATTAACCTGTAGTGGTCTACAGTAGAGAGGAAGATTTAAAATTAGTTAATTGGCCTGGTTTTAAGTGGAACTAAAAATTTCATATTTCTACAACGTGAGGACCTAGCTCACAAAGTACCCATGTGGACCTAAAGTGTGTTCATTGCAAGGTGAAGAAATTCTCAATTGTCAGATTTTCCAAATTTCTGTTTACAAGGGCTTCCCTAAATTTGTGCTGTAAGGCAGGATGTCAGCAACGAAAGCCAACCCCTCAAAACTGGGCTTTCATGGGGCATTATTACTGTTGCCCAAGTCCTGGGCTAGCTTGTTCTGATTTGAAAGAAGCCAGACAACAGACACTCCTTCCTCCAGAAAGAAACTTTGTCGGTAATTGCAGCAAAGGTGCTTATTTCAGCTAAGGGCAGGAGCTACAGTAATGCAGTTCCTTCACTGGATAAATTCCTTTCCTTAACTCTTGCTGTGCTTTTTAATGTAATGAGAGGGGAGGAGGGAGGCTGCCAGAGTTGCCTAAAGTCAGTGTGGGATTTTAGGAAAAGGATAATTAAATTGGCTTTTCTGCTAGTAATTCACATCTTAGCTTGGCTTAGTAGCATTCAAAAATGGATGACCTGTGGTCTGGGACAGCTGGACAGCTTGAGAAAGTATATTTATATATATATATATATGGTATTGTGTAGTTAGATATACGCTTCATTGTATATGTGCCTTTTCCAAATGCATTTTGGGAGATCCTGATGTCGTTCATGATATCCTACCAGACCCTTTCAGAATGCACGACAAAAACCAACCCAAAGGAAACATCCCTTCTCCTGCTCTGCACCCCCTTGGCAGCCTGACCTGGACAGAGGACCCCACTGGGTGCTTTGCTGTGAGATTTCTTGGAGTCAGATGGCTTTTAGGAGTGGGAAGGGCTGAAAATGGCCCTGGCAAAGTGCATTCCAGCTGTCCAGCCAGAGCTGGTCTGCAGCTGGTCCCAGGGAGCACAGGACATGCCCTGCAGTGAGAGCCAGGGAAGCCTCTCCCGTTTGCTCCCTCTCAGCCCTTTAAGTAAAGCACCCTTGGAAGTGGACTTTGCTCTGCTTTAAAGTTCCCACTCAGGACTGGGAGCAGAATTTAAAGCACTTGATTCTTGCTTCAGCCTGGAAAAGCAAATGTGGCGAGTCCTTTGGAAGTGATTTGCCTGTTGTGCTGCTGCCACCCCAGGAATTGGCATAGAGACAAGAGAAGCTCATCAGTAGGAGGCATCCAGGGGGTTCATGAGCTGCAGCACTGTGGTGACGAGCACAGTGCCTGTTCTGGGACTTTCCCTGCGGGTTGGTGACCTGGTTTCAGGTGCAGTTGTTCCCCCGCAGGGCTGAAGAGCTGAGTGTGCCAGCACAGCCAAGGCGGGCGGGCCACCGTGGGCCAGCAGGCTTTGGGCAGACCCTGAGGCCAGCAACAGCCCAGAGCCACCCACTCTGCAACGCTCTACTGGGCCACAGCAGCCAAAGAGGGGTGCTGAGGGGAAAATTAGGTAGAAAAGAGCTAGAATTTGCTTCATAGTGAACAGATTCCCTTTTATCCCATTGATGTGTTCTGAGAAATAAGCAAAGGGAGAGCATCGCTGGTTCCCAGTTTGGTTTCTAATTTGACCTCCTACAACCCCACCTGAGAGGGTGGGTTGTGTTCTTCTCCTACCTGGCTCTGAAATGTGCAGAGGACAGTGAGGAGGAGGGGTGGGCTCAGCCTTTGCCATGCTGCATGCTTAACAGGCCAAGAAAACAATAAAACCAGTCTGTTTAATTCACCTACCTTTCCAGTTGGTCATGCAGATCCCCAGTTCCTGTTCACTTCCAGCCTTTGGAAAGGTGGTTATCAGTGTGCTCACTTGAGTCTTCACCTTTGAAGATAACTTCCAATGTTGTCTCCTTCTGTACAAAATTCTCCTTTCCATCTTGAGGCCTAATTAATCAGTGGATAGAAATGACCATTTCAACAGAAACCTGCATAGCTGTAGTAAAACTAATACTTTTTTACAGTTGCAAAAGAAAAACCAAAACAAAAAAAACAAAAACCAACTGTGATATTTTGACTAGCAGTATGTGAAGTATTTCAACAGTGCGAATGACAATGAAGTTAATCAGATGGTGTCTTGAGAGGGGCTGGTACCACGTGGACGCTGTTGGGAGAAAGGGAGCAGCCTGGCCCAAAGCTTGTTGGTTCAGGCGACTGCACTGCAGCCCAGGAAAACATCTGAGCACCATCAGCCTTTGGCTGGGTGTGGGAGGGCACAGGAGCTGTGACCCTGCCCGTGTGCCCCATCCCTGGCAGCAGCCGGGAGGGCAGGGTGCAGCAGGGCAGCGCTGGGTGCCAGCTGCAGGCACGTTCCCTATTCTGTGTAGCAGCCTTAATTCCTGGCCCTCGTACCTGGGCAGCCTCTGGTCTGTGCCACCAGCCTGGGCCAAGGCGTGGAGGGAGCACAGCTCCTTCCAGGCACGGCAGGAAATTGGGCCATTTAGTTTTACCTCAAGTGACATCGAGTAGGAAAAGCTTCTTGCAGGGGTGGAGGTCACTGGATCCCTACTATGCACTTCCTGGGATTTGACATTGCTCACTGGAAATGGATGTTCGTTCCTGAACACACTGTAACAAGGGAAGGACTTTTTTTGGTTGCTTTTGTAATCATTCAGATTCTGAAACTGTGATCAATTATTTGACAAATTGTCAAGTGTCCTCAGAGCTTGAACACGTTCACTTCCTCACCATGTAGCAGTCTCTCCTCTGGCTTTCTGTGCTTTTCTCTTTCCCCTTTTCCTTCTTGGAGCTTTAAGTCTGGGCCTGCTCTTATCTCCTGTAGCTTTGGGCTGTCTAGGGGTTTGGGGGGTTGGGTTTTGGGTTTTTTTGTTCATTGGCTGTACAGTCTGTTTACATATTTTTGTACTCAAGTGTAGTTTTTTATTAAAAAACAGAAAAAAAGAAAAAAAAAAGATAGTTGATTTGAGAAAAAAAATAAGGTACGTACTCTTTGTAACACTTTAAAGATCTAGGGTACCTTCGAGATGACTCTACAGTGGTGTAATTATAATACTGTATATTTGCCTTCCTTTTTAGTTGGTTTTATTTTCTGGTTGTTTTGTTTTGGGGTTTTTTTTTCCTAAAATGTATATCTTTTTATGAGAAACTGGAAACTTTTAATGCAAATGTTTAGAAAGATTTAAAATTGTAAAGTTTAAAAGAAAAAAAAAAGTCATAATTTTTTTTCCTGTTGGAAGAAAATGCTTTAAAAAAAGTTTTACTACTGTTGTATTCCAGGGTGGGGGTTACCAGCCCCAAATTTGCTTCTTATGCTTCATTCTTGGATCCTGCTTTCTAAACGTGATCATTGCAGACATGGATGATTTGCTTGTATTAATTCTAAAAACAAAAGTCACCAACATTTGGCTTATTTTTCTGTTCAAGTGCAATACTTACCCTGACATCTTATTAATGGACAGTGGTTTGTGTGTTCCTTCCTCAGTCCACACAAACCAGTGAAACAAAATGCTCTGCCCTAAATGCATTTAAAAGATATGGTTCAAGTAAACTGATTGCGACTGACAAAAGATGAGAAACTGTAAATTAAGGCTAAAGCCCGTAATTTACCTTCTGCTTGTCGCTGGCATTGAAACACATCCACATCCAGAATTAAGGACATACCTGTTCTTGACTCTTCCTTCCTCTTCTTTTCTAATTGCAGCTTTTTTAAGAAAAGCACTTAATATTGATGTTTATTAAAAATGGAAAAAAAATAAAAAGATCTTTTGGTCTGATCCAAAACCCACTCAGTGGAGACTCCTGTTGACTTTGACGATGGATTTTGGATTAGGCCTAATCTCTTAGCTAGGGCAAAACTGCCATTTACTCTAGGGAGAGATTTGCCTGCGTAAGAATTACAGGACTCGTGTCCTTTATCTACCTGAGAGACCAGAAAAGCTTCTTTAGAGTCGTCCTTGTCTTATATAAGTTTAGATGGGACTTGTTTTACATATCATACATATTTATATATAGTGTATTTTTAATGCCTTCCTTCTCCCCCCAGTAGACTGAAGCCGCTGTTCTGTAAATATGTGTTTAGGTACGTAATAAAAAAAAAAAAAAAAAATAAAATCCCATTGAGATTTCTTGGAAAGGCAGTTACTGCGCACGCACAGTAGCCACTTTCATCTTTTAAATTCGTATTTAAGAGATTTCTTTTTGATAATAACAAGGGCGAGGGGACTGTCTCCCCTTCTGATTGATTGCCAAAACGGGTGCGCAGCCCCTGGTGTCCGAGCTGGAGGGGAACATCCAGATCCAGCTCGGTGCCCGCCGGGTCTCGCTCCTGGGCCGGATTCCCGGGGCTCCAGGGGCGGCTCGGCTCGGCTCGGCTCGGCTCGGCTCGGCTCTGCCAGGCCCAGCCCCTCGGTGCCAGTGGAGCTCCGGCCCTTTGGCCCAGCATCTTCCCGGCTGCTGCGGCGCGGCGCTCCGCCCTCCTCACTGCTCTCCTGACCGCAGCGGGGCGACTCACCTGGCAAATGAGCCCTTTTTGCTCCCAGATAAACATTTTTTTTTGTTGTTGTTGTTGTTCTTTGATAGATCTTCTGATCTCACATTGAGGAATCTTTTAAATTA
>VZTB01000309.1:0-25784 GCA_013397245.1 Thryothorus ludovicianus | reverse complement strand
TTAAAAAAAAAAAAAAAGACATCAGCGTTTACTCGAAAAGCCAGTGAAGATACTGGGAACTGTCCCACTTCTTTATGTGTTCATTGGAAGGTGCTCTTATAAAAGGAGTTCAGAAACAATCCCTTTGACAGTGGTGCATGTGAGCGACCCTAATGTAAACCTGTATCCCCCTGCTAAAAGAGTTTTGCCGCTATAGACTGAACTATGGGACTTGTTGTTATTTTTATTTTCTTCTTAGCATACATGCATACATATGGTTGCACATTTGTATGTGTGTGCTCTGTACCTGTGTGAGTGTTGTACAGCCGTGTGAGAGTGGGAGTCTGTGTGTGTGTGTGTGTGTATAAATAAAAGAAGCTGCAGAAACTTTGTAATACTTTGTGAAAAGGATTATATTATAAAGGTTTGTACTGTCTTGAGTGCACAGCTACTGGAATAAATGTAGGGAATCTCAGGAACAAGCATATAATTTGTCCAAGAATTATTTCTTCTCAGAAGTGTAAGTGCAGTTTTTAATTCTGTATATTATTTAATATTTTACCAATAAAAATAAACTTCTGACACGAAAGGGTTTTCCATTCAAGCTTTCTGGACACATTGGTGTACGCATACACTTTCCTTTCTTGCAGCAGGGAACACACGTGGTGGTTTAGCACCTTCCAGGAATCTCACTTCTGCTCACAAATCCTGGTAATTACAATGCTGGAGACACTGAGTGTGTTATGAGCTGGGGTTCTGAGCATGGATTATGAGAGGGGGGAGTTGAGCAGAAATCTGCTTTTAGTATTCATTGGAGCTAAAGAAATGCCTTCCATCAGCTTCAGCATCAGCGAGAGAAGTGTCCACGAGGGTCCTGCTGTGTCAAACGGTGGCATCAGTCACCTGCCAATCGCTCTGGTTTTGAAATGAATTAGTGGCTTAAGATTTTTCTGGGAGCACTTGGACTGCACACACATTTCCTTTGAACCCTCCCCTCAGCGTGGGTTTTTGGCTGAGTTCCCTCTGTCGTATCCAGAGGTGATGTTCCCAGTAGGGATTTGTTGGGCATTTCACAGTGCCTGGCTTGTCCTTCCTTTCATAACGCAGCTATTGACCTGGTAGCGTTCGCAGTACAGACTCTTCAGAGTAACAGGAAGAGCTCATGAAGCTTCATAAATTGTTTGTTGTTTGTTTTGCAAATCTCTTGTAAATTCTTGGCTAAAGATAACCAGCCTCTCCCCATAATAAAAGTGTTCATCATTCACATGAGAATGGAAATTCCTTGAGATGTCATCTGAATAAAAGTTAATCTTCCTTTAAGTCATGTTTGATGTATGTTGTATCTGAAGAATGCTTCTGTTCAGTGAGCAGAATTTTCCCGATTCCTTGCACACAGGATTGCTGGATTACTGATTTTGCTTCAATTCAGCTGATGGGACAGTGTGAATCTTTAGTGCATGGAGCAGAGATCCCATTGTGCCATTTTAGGACATAAATGACTGACTTGATGGACTCAAGGTCCTGTCTTAAGACTTACTGGAGATGGTGATGTTCTTTTCATTGACTTCAGCTAAGGGTCTGAGATGATCATGGGAGAGCTCATAGGCAGAAATTAAATTACTTCATAATCCTTAGGACTGCTGAGTCATTTTCAGGGGTGCTTGGCCTCACGTTATTAAGGAAGAGACTCTTAGAAATCTCCTGGCCTTGGTTCAGGGCCAACGTGGTGTTGTGCCTGTGCCTGGGCAAGAGTCCCACCATGGGATGCCCCTGCCTTTCCCTTAGATCACCCTGTCAGCAAAGCAAAGGGCAGGTTGACCTCACCATTCAGCTCTTACGTAAGCAACAGGGAAGCCTCTGATCCCTCCTCTGTATGGCTTTTACCGGGAAACTCTTGCTGTATCAAAACCAGCCTTTTCCTCTTTATAGCTACAGATGCCTAAAAATTACTCCAGTGACCAGTGTCAGCAGTGCTGCCATAGCCCAGCCTTCCTTTGGTCTATGGGAGGCCAGTGGTCTAAAAATCCTGAATTATTTTCGTTGTTGCTGCATCAAATGACTCACCAGCAGCGATCTTTGAACTGCAGCATCACACCTCGCTTTGATAACTGGATCAGTCTTGTAGCCAGGTAAGCATTTGTATTTCTGCCCTGCCAGTCCAGCCCTGCATTCTGCCAGTGGCCTTCTCCAGCTTTACCAAAACCAGCAACATTTTCCCAGTTAATAAAGGTTTAGCCTTGGTTTCTGGCTTTGGCTTCTATGGCGCTAGTATTTCTATTTTCATGCTGTACTTCCAAGAACTTACTGGAGTTTCTTCTGAGGGTGAGTTTGTTTTTAAAACGTGGTGAATCAAAGCACGTTTTCCTCCATCTCTGTGCTCAAATGTCAAATCCCAGCCCTGCCATGAATCATTTCCCACCACGACACTCTGGAATATATAACAGAGCCCTTGTTAATGGGAGACAACGGCAGGGCCTCAAAATCCCATTATAAAACTTGCAATAATCAAGGGACTAAAAATAAATTTTGCTTGGATTGCAGTTTGAACATGCTTGGGTTGTTTTTTTCTTTCTTTTTAGTCGATCCTAATGTAGTTAGTCCTCAATAAACCCAGCTTTACCCCTGTGCCCTTCAGTGCTTATTTTTGTCTCTTCTTGGTGCATCATATAAACATTGTCATAACTTCCAGCGTGCAATTATAAGTGTTTGTTTTGGGTTTTTTTTCACAGCAGAGTACCTCAGGAGCCACAATGACTTCTGGATTCAATGAAATATGAGTTGAAAGGATTACTGTGTAAGTGCAGAGTCGCCTAAAATTTTAGGCTAAGAATGAAAGCTCTTTTCAAAGGAATATTCTTGTGAAATAGCCTTTGTATTTCCTGTTAATTCCTGGTACAAAGATTAGGGATGGAGTCCCAGAGTACGATATTTTCCAGGGATTTCTGTCAGTAGAGAAACTGAGCCCTTTTAATGAGACTATAGAAGTGCTCAATATTATCTCATTATTTTTCATTAATCCGCGCACACCAGCCCGCCTCCACACGCTGTAATTCCATGTTACCACCCATGTTCACATTAAAATAGGAACAGATTATTCAAGACTCCCACACAAATCGTGAACCTCTATCCCTTCTGATCTGTCACTGGCCATCCCTGAGACAGAGGAACCTCTTCCCTAGGCAAGGAGAGTCGGCTTTAAACCTGGCAACCCCGCCCTTCAGAGCTAAATGCCTATTTTTATTCCTGGCAAATGCTCCTGTGGTATCCAACATCCAAGCCTGGGTGAAACTACCCTGTCAGAACTGATTTTTAACAGAAAATTGCTTTTCAATGGAGCCATTCTCTATGGAAAGTGTATGCTTTTCGTAGATTTGGGAGGATTTGGGGATTTTTTACCTCAATAAGAAAGCCTGAAACTCTAAACCCTTGGAAGGTTTCTGTGTTATTTTTTTTGGTTTCAAGAGGAAATACTTCCCTGCCCTCAACTCCTGTTTTCATATCAGTTCAAATAATGTCAAGACACTCTTTGCTGCTCTTTCCCATTATTTTTGTTACTTTTCCTGTTTCAGGCTGCCTGCATGTAGTTGATAGGGTGTGGTGAGGAATGTAAATTATTATTTTCATGTAGGTGTGGTAGCTATTCAGTTGTAAATCCTGTTTTCAATCCTTCTGACTATTTTATTTGTGATCTGTAATATTGATTTGTCTCCTGAGCGGAGAACGCTGCAATCTATCAGGAGCAGGGACATTTTATTCCTTGCTAAAAAAATTCAAAGCACTCCCAGAAATCTGCGACATGGGAAAAAAAGTGATCTTCCCTTGAAGCCATTTTTTTGGGTTGTTTTTTTTTTTTCTTCCCTCTTTGAGATGAGTTGAGGAATTTGTTTCTGCGGTTGATTTGTTTTTATCAGTTAGTTGCAAAATCTGACCAGCCTCGCCTTTCAAACCCATCTCCCACGATAACCTGCTGCTGGCTGTCTCTTGATAACTGACTTAAAGAAAAAAAAACAAAACAAAAAAAAAACAAGTTAAAAGGTTTTCATCTGAAGGCAGCTCGGGATGGTGGAGGAGCGGGGCTGAGCTGCAGCAGGCAGTCGAGTAAAGGTGCCAGGCTGCTCCTCGTTCCACACCAGCCCTAGCGGCTGTGCCTGGAGCACAGCTGTATTTTGGAGCACAGCTGTNGGGCTGAGCTGCAGCAGGCAGTCGAGTAAAGGTGCCAGGCTGCTCCTCGTTCCACACCAGCCCTAGCGGCTGTGCCTGGAGCACAGCTGTATTTTGGAGCACAGCTGTATTTTGGAGCACAGCTGTATTTTCCCCCAAGCTGTGAGGGCCTTTTGGCAGCCGCAGGACCGCAGATGCTCTGGCTCTCCAAAGCCTTCCCAGCTGGTCCCACCCATGGCACCAGCCCTGCTGCTTGGCCTGAGCAGCCTGGAGGGGGCTAAACCAGCCTGCCCGTGTCCCTGCCAGGTGCCAGTGCTGCTCCCAGTGCTGTGTGAGCTCCTCTGGCTGTGCCAGTGCTGCTCCCAGTGCTCTGTGAGCTCCTCTGGCTGTGCCAGTGCTGCTCCCAGCGCTGTGTGAGCTCCTCTGGCCGTGCCAGTGCTGCTCCCAGTGCTCTGTGAGCTCCTCTGGCTGTTCCAGTGCTGCTCCCAGTGCTGTGTGAGCTCCTCTGGCTTTGCCAGTGCTGCTCCCAGTGCTGTGTGAGCTCCTCTGGCTGTGCCAGTGCTGCTCCCAGCGCTGTGTGAGCTCCTCTGGCTGTGCCCTGCCCTGTGCACAGCCCCTCCTGGGTACCTGTAACAGCTGTTACAGTCAAAACCATCGTTGCACATCTGCCTCTGTTGGTGCAACTTGGCTGTCCGTTCAATCTGTCTCATTTCTGGATAAATCTGGAACCTAGGAGTACAATCACTGCTGGGTTTTTTTTTGTATTTAATTATTTTTTTATTGCTAGCTTTAGGCCTGTACCAATCCTGTACCTGAGGCTGTGACTAGTAGCAGTTGATGGTCTCTGTGAAAATGGAAGTTTAGGTGTCACATGCTGCACACTCAAAGCTGATGGCCCATTCTGGCCAGTACTGCAAAAAGCCTGGAATACTGTTGTTCTTGGATACCTCTGCATATTGTTCTCCATCAAAAAGATCTTTCGAAGGCTGGCCTGAAAAAAACCTCATGTCCTTGCAGCTTGACAGGCTTCTCCTTTCCCTGAAGTGACAAAAATGTGCCGTGTTTGGGCACGGGTTGCATTTCCCAGGCAGTGAGTGCGTGGTTGGGATGTGTGCAGCACATACTGAGTGCTATGCTGCTGCTGTGTGGCCATGAGCAGGCATTTAAAATGCTTTTTCTTGGGAGTTCCTTTTAAAAATTTATTTCTTTGGTCAAGTGTTCTCTTTATTTGACTTCAACTTTCCTCCCCATTTCTTCCAGTAAGAAAACAGAAGTTGTCACTAGGCATAGAACACAGCAATGTTTATGTCAGTGTGGGTTAATATTGATTATTTGCACGATGTTTGTTTCTGGAAGCCCTTCCGAGCTAGATGGTGTCCTAGCACCAAACAAAAATAAGTCTTGGCTTGCACTAATGCATTTATTTATCTAATTATAAAAAGAAACCAAGCTTCTTCTCATGTTCAGAAGTCTGGAGATCTTTCCTTTCCTTTATTTGTCGGAGCCTGGTTATCAGATTCGGAGGCAGTGTTCCAGTAACTGTCCCTCTGGCATTTTGCTGCTCTCTGAGACTATTCCCTGTGCAGTTCCACAGTGCTGTACACAGAGATGGATCTCTCTGTGTCCCCAGAGCAGCCCCACGGGCTCTGTGGAGCAGTGAGCTCAGCTCCAGCTGTGCCCTGCCTGTGCCATCCCTCCCGTGCTGGCTGAGCTGAGCCTCGGCTCCATCCCCGCTTTTGGAACACAGCTCCCTGCACACGAGTGGAGTCCCTGGGCCTTGAGTGCCGGATCTGAGGCTGGGGTGTGCTGAAACACGTGCTGGTGAAATGAGCCCAGCTGCCCAGCAGATCCGGATGGCTTTGGAGAGCTGACATCCTGATCTTTATCAGATCTGCCTCGTCTCTGAACGTTACCGGCTCTGCTTCTCTGGGGGTTTTTGTTAGATCTTTTGATAAGATATTGAATTATCTGGGTCTAAACCAGATCTATGTTGCCCAAAACACTGCAGCTGGATAATGTCCTAGTTGTAGGTCCTAAGTGAAATTTACTGGTAGAAAGATGAGCTTTGATCCTTTTAATATGTGAGCGCTGATTTTTTGTTTTCTCCAAAAGCAAAAGAGAAGGGGAAAGCTGTAACGGTGTCTAATGGATTCCAGTTTTGCCCTGGTCATATCTGCTGGAAAGGAAATTTCTAAGCTGAAGGTGGGGTGATTCACCCTGTACAAGACACTTCACCAGCTCTTAGGAGACAGTTTTATGTAAGAGGAAATGTAAAGGACTTTCTGCATTTGCTATAGACTCAGTTATAGAAGGAACCCTAAGCTCTTCAGGAAGAGGAGCTTTTGAAGATAACATCACTAGCCAGTTAGTTCAGCCTCACGTGAAGTTGCTGATATTTTAGTGATCTCTGGCTCACCTGTCCTGCCAAATTGAGATGACTGTAAGACTGCTCACACACTTCGTTTCATTGTATAAATTACTGCGTTTCCAGGACTTCTTCGAGAGCCAGGCTGTCAGTAGAGAAACCTTTGCTGTTATTTCAGGCTGATCTGTGTGTGTGTAGGTGAGGCTGAGTAAACCACAGATGACCTCTGATGTAATTTTACCTTTAGTCATTTGCCCTGTTTCACTGCCAAGCTTGCACACAGCCAGAATCCCTAACCTGGGGATTCTTTTCAGGGCAGGAGGATGGTGGAATAAACCAAATGGGGATTTTTTACAGCATGGTAAAATCACATCACTGCCCTGACAGGGCACCCTCTGATTCATCACTCCCAGAGCCTTTGCACCACTTGGCTTATCCTCGAGCAGAGAGTTCAGTGCAGGCTCTTGGTGTCTGTGTCAGGAGCTATTTGGGCAGGAGTATTCCACAGCAGCTATTTTGGGCTATTTCCCCACATCGAGAAGCTCTGGTGCTTATCTCAATGGAACGAAAGTCAAGCCTGTTCTTCTAGATAAAATGCTTTCCCCTCCAACTGCCTGATGCCTTATCTCTGGTCTTGCAGCATCTCCCGTAACCCCTCTCCTGACCCACTTCACTCTGCTTTCAGCAGAGCTGGGGTGGGGGCAGGGAGACTTGATTAATGAATAATATTCACTTTCTCCTAGTGCAAAAACTCTTCAAGTGGTCCGTGCTCATGTAATTAGGAGAGAAATCTCTATTCTTAATCAGCTGATAAATTATCTATGGGCAGACCTTTAAGAATGTATTTCAGGTAGCTTTGGTTCACATAAGTTATTGGGTTTTAAGCGTTTTTCAGAATCTCCTGACAAAGAAGAGAACTTCAAGGATGTAATTTGAAACTTGTCACCTTGTTTTTTCTTTGCCTGTTTAAAAAACAAACCAAGACTGTGTTATCTCTTTTCCATATCCAAAATAATTTCTATGAAATCAATACTTTTTGCAAGCATAGCAATAAGCTAATGCTTGCTTTTTGAGCTTCAAAAATTAGATAAGGACTGAATATAGGCAGTCTAAGCAGCGAATGTGTTGTCTCTTACATTCCAATTTCAGCAGCAGGACAGCCAAGGCAAGCTTGTTTGTCAATTTATTTGGGATTAAGCTGATACTTTTAAGCTAGTTCCTACTGAATTATTATCTATCAAATTTTTTTTATCAGCTGGAACTGACTGATGTCCACTCAGATAGTTTCTTGGAGAACAGTCAGCATGTGTGTAGTTAAGCAGAATTCAAACAGGTTTCCTGTTTGAATATTAGTTTTTTTGATTGCCTCCATTCTTTACAGTGTAGCAGGGACTGCTCAGAGAGTGCTCTTGTCCCTGAATCTGTGTGCAAAGAAGTCCACTGGTGTGAATGACCCTCTTCATTTGTTGCCACTGGATGGTCTGGTGAAGCAAGGAAGGATAAAAATTCTGTTTGTTGTGAGTAAGATTGCTAAATGTGGGGACCCTGGGGCTTCCAGGGTGGAGTTCTGGAGAGGACACGGTGGACACTGCAGTTGCAAACATTATCAGGAACGGGGGCTGACATTCCCCCTCCTCCCCACACCAGTTCAAGGCGCTGGTGAGTGCCTTAGAGAGGCTGAGCCCTGCCAAGGTACGGGGGACCAGACTCTTGCTTGACTTCACAGCTTCAGCTCCCAGGAGAGTCGGAAATGGGTGTGATCCCTTTTCCCACATCCAAGGGTTTGTCACTGGATTCTGCTACGGGGAAATGGCAAAAGCAGAAAACAAATGAGTCAATGGAAGAGTTTGCAGGGCACACAGCTCCTCGTGCTCGTGCCTTTGCCTTCCTTGCTGCTGCTGTGTGGGTTGTCACCGTCACACCTGCTGCTTTCCAAGGACAATTTCACCACATCACCTCTGGGTTTTGAGTTTTTTTCCATGCATTCATTCACAGGTGGAGAGGAAGAGTGAAGCCTGCCACACTTGGCCAGCGTGGAGCTATGATTTCACTGTGCTGGCATATTGCGTTGCAGCCATGTGTCACAGATCTTTTGCTTGTCATCTCCCATGTTCTCACTATTCCCTGTCACTTCAAAATTAATTCATTGCTAATCACTTACTCCACCCAGACAATATCCATATTCTTCTGCTTGCAAGGCACCACCTGATGCTTCATTTGGGGAGAATGGAGGGAGGGACAAACAAAGGCTGACAATTGCACTGTGAACCAGTAGAATTCATTGGTCCCATATGCAAAATTTAATTTGAACAGTATGAATAATGAAGCTCTTGGGTCAGAGCACTGCTTCTCCAGATACCACAGTGCAGTTTTTTTATACAAGGGAACAGAAGGACAGAAGGAGTGAGATCTTCCTTTCCAAGTTTGTATGGGATACTGTATTTCCAGCTCGTGGTGGATGACTGGGGGAAATTGGCATTAATCATGGTTATATTCAAGAGTTACCATCTTCTCAGTGACACTGCCTGTCACTTCTGGTAGAATCATAGAATCATGGCATGGTTTGGACAGAAAGGGACCTTAAAACCTATCCAGTTCCACCTTCCTGGGACACCTTCCAGTATCCCAGGCTGCTCCAAGCCCCACCCAACCTGGCACTGAACACTTCCAGGGATGGGCAGCCTCAGCTTCTCTGGGCAACCTCTGCCAGGGCCTCACCCCCTGCGTAAAGAATTCCTTTCTACCATCTAATCTAAATCCCTTCTCTTTTAGTGTGAAACCATTCCCCCTTGTCCTACCACTATCTGCCTTTGTAAAGAGTCACTCTCCCTCTTTTTCACAGCTGTGCTTTGAGTCAGGCAGGAGTTTTCTGAGTCACAGAATGCTTGAGGTTGGCAGAAACCTCAAAAGATCTGGGACATCTCCATCCTCAAGCAGGGCTACCTGGGACAGGTTGCCCAGGGGTTCTGAATGCCTCCAAGTGTGAAGTCACTGCCACCTCCCTGAGCAGCCCGTGCTGGTGTGTGACCACCCCCACAGTTGCAAATACGTTTTTCAATGGTGCAAAGCTCCTGGTGGTGTTGGGAAACAGGATGCCCGTGTGGAGCAGTGTGGATAAGATCAGGGCAGAGCTCCCCCCTCTGCTCGATGCCGGCTCCTGGGCTGCGAGGAGCCGCCTCATCTGCCGGGCCCCAGCAAGGAAGCCTCAAACCACATCTGGGAACATTTTGAGACAGATTTTTGTCACCCCAGAGGAAACATCGCAGGGGAAGAATAGGCCCTTGTAGCTGTGAACCACTGATGACAAGATAAAGGCACCCAGCTCATCCCCTGTGCCTGTCCAATAATGCAACAGCAAGGAATTTCAATGCCTTCATTTCAGGATGTGGGGGAACAGGGACATTTCTCTTTCACAGCTCTCCTCGCTATTTGGTTTCCTAATATAATGTATAAGCACACCTGTTTTAAAATGTATGGATATGTAGAGAGTCTGCATGTGTGCTCAGTGAAGTGGGACATGCTAAAATGGTGATTTTTGGTGCACAGTTTTATGCCTTCTGCAGGCTGACCTGGAACAGAGACTAGACAGAGCAGAAGGATAAAGCAGGTATTTATTAAAAAGCCTCAATGGGCACACCTGGGCTGCACAAAAGCCTGACTGGGCCACACCCAAAATGCCCCAAAATGGTCACAAAATGGACAACCAGTCACGAGGTCCCACACTTTTATAAGTTCTGATCCATTAGAATATTAGAGTTAATTGTTCAATTACAGGTTCAAGTTATGAAGCTCCATCCTCCTGGTTTTTTTTTTCTTTTCACTTCACTGTTTTGTTCTTGGGCCCAAAAGTTGTGTCAGCTGTCCTTGGTCCCAAGCTGGAGAAGGAATTGTTTTGTCTACCTGCTCTGTGAAGAGAGCTCACTAGCACTTAATATGAAACCCAGAACCACACACTGGAACAGCACAGAATGTGAAAAATATAGAAGCTAAACCTTAAGGCATCAAGTGTGAGGAAACACAGCCATGAAAATCTGCAGAAGGATTCCTACTGTGTCGTGTGCTTCATCTCAGGTACCATTTAGAGGCCAGAACTTTGCTGGGCTTGGTTAAGGTTTGACCTCAAGCCAAAAGCCTTTGTACCAGAGCACCTTCCTCAGCTCACAGGAGGCCTTCTGCTGGCAGAGGGGCTGCAGAAAAACACAAGAGTGACGAGGTGCCCAGAGAACACCAAGTGTGGTGCAGGTGGGGCTCTTCAGGGGGCAGCTTGGGTTGATCCTGTGAGTGATCACGTAATTGTCTGCTGGTCTCTGCCATCCTCTGTGAAAGAAGGGACTAAGTGTTAAATCTCCCTGGAGAACGGGAGAAAGGGAAGCCAGAAAATCCCCCACAAGTGGAATGAGATCATATAAAAAGCTGCAGAATTCCAAATGAAATTGATTCACTTTCCTCCCAAACGAGCACCTGAATCGGTATGAATCAATACAAATGGCATCAATAAATGTATCTTGTTTTCTTCCAGTTTAACATCTGTTTTCAGAAGGTTCTCAGAAAGCATTTTGATACACCAATGCATGAAATATTGCTGTCAGATAAATTCAGATTATCCTGGACAAGGGTATTATATCACAGAATGAAAACAGACAGCAGAGATATAAAAGCAAAGAAACTGTTAGTGCCGATTTCTTGGGAAATGTCACAAAGGGGATTTGAGAAGTGGTGGTGTTTGAATCCCAGCACACACTAACATTTGTTTCGCTGCTGTTTGCCCTGAACTTTTACAGCTCTAGCAGAGAAAGCTCAGTCTCCAGCAAGGCCAAATAATATTGTTAAATTCAATTTTGTGAATTTTGCCAATAAATAAGAAGCATGACTTGTTTTTTTTTTCAAAGCTTAGTCATCTCTGGCATATCTGGACTACTTCTGTTTTGAAAAATGTGGTGTCGTTACCCAAATTTTCATGACTCCTGAGTTCTTCGAAACCCAATTGCAGAGTATGTTAATCTGGCTTTTTAAACTGTTTTCTAACATGAATTGGTGTTGGTGCAAGTTTCTACCCAATTTGTGAGGTGTGCCACCCAAAAAACATGACGTTAACATGAAAACCAACCAAAAGCTGGAGTAATGGAAAGGTCAAATACATTATTAAGCATTAAAATTCTGAGAAGTCCCTGTTGTGCAGGAGGTCATAACAAGAAGAGGAAACAGCACAACACGAGCGATCTCTTGTGATAAAGATCTGGTGGGCAGAGAAGAGCAGAGGAAATGGAGCACGTGTGATGATTCCTGTTACAGGACGTGGCCCTCCTCCTCCTCTTCCTCCTCCTCATCAGGTGGTGTGCTCAGGGCTTTGGTTGAAGTATCCTGGAATTTGGTTAAACTCTTGAAATTATGTTACATTTTTTGTTTATTTCGTCAAGCGAACGGGAACCTTCGTTTTTACAGTTCTAGAAAAGCATCTGAGGCTGAAGTTGTCCCATCCCAGTAAAGCATCCTCCTCTCCTCTGTCTCTCAGACCTGAGCTGGAAGGAGATGGTGCCACCTGTGTGCAGGGTCAGTCTCTGTGTCGTGCCTCCCGTTTAACTCAGACGTGTCCTGGGAGGGGTCTCGCTGCCCCATTTTGGCACCAAACAGGTACCCCACTGCTGGTGACAAGCAGGACTGCAACAAAGACCCCTATCGAGCTCTTGTGAATAACAGTCAGGGTTTTGAAGCTTCTGTTGCCATTTCAAAGCTTGAGCGAGTTTGCAGTGTCGAGGTGTGCCATCTGAGGGATGAGCAAAAGTTGGTTCAATCGCCTCAAATGTAAAGAACTAAATTATTGTTCCTGCCACCCAGCATAACCTGCTGCGTGCCTTCCTCATGAAGGCTTGTTTTTTGTGTCTCTTAATGGTTACCCTCTGCTTTTACCCGCAGGTAAAGCCGGAGCAGGGGAGGGTGCCGGGTGTTCCTGCGTCCCTCTGTGCCTCAGGGGCCGCTCCTCCTGCGGCATCCCGAAGGACCAGGAGTGAGAGAGCATCTCTTGGGATACCCTGGGCACGGCTCTGCCGCCAAGTGTCTCTGGATGTGCTCCTCCGATGGGGACACGGGCCGGGGCAGGAGCAGGGTGGTTTTGGTGAGGTCTTGCGCTGCTGAAATGCAGAGCAGCGTCGGTTTTTATTGGGTTTTTATCTCTAGTGTAGGCACACGAAAACAAACAAACGAAAAAAAAAAAAAAGGTAATTGAGGAGAGGAGGAAAGGAGTCAAATTTCTCGGAGCTCTCTGAAGAGCCTGGGGCGATTAACAGCAGGGAGCGCTGGGGCAGCTTGGGTGGGGTTTGCTAATCCAGCCATGCATGCGGCCACACCGGGGAGGGGGTGAGGAGAGGTGATGGCTTGGGAATGTGTCGTGACAGTCAGCGAGGACAGCGAGGAGCCGGGGAAAAAACCTGCCCTGAGCCCGGAGAGGACAGGCATCACATCACCCCCTGCACCTGGGGAGTGCTGCTGCCTGCGCAGGGATGCAGGCACCAACCGGGAGCCCTCGTTGGCTCGGGGGAGTTTTTGACTTGAGTAAAGTCACTCTATACCTTGATTGACAGAAAAATAAAAAGGGAAAAATATCACCTTCACCCCCCAAACAAGCTTTATCCAGCTCCACTATTAAGTTAGAAGCACAGGAATAGAGACCTGAAATGGGCTGTAGGACAGCGAGCAGTCTAAGAACACCACACAGAGACAAGTTTCACTGCCATGGTAAAAAAGAAAAATAAGCTTAAATCGGGATAGCGTTTATTCGAGTCTTCATGCAGATCATATTCAGGGGAGATTTAGCAAGGCAGATGAGACCCATCTCACCCTCAGGTGGAGACAATAAATTCTGGCGGCGTGTGGTTCCTCTCCCCAGCAGCTGAGGGACGCTCCCTGCTTTGTGTCTCCCCGCCAGGCCCAGCCAAGGCCACTGCTGCGGGGCAGGAGGGGTAACCCACACCCCTGGCCCCAGGGCTGGGGTCAGAGCCAGCCTGCACAAGGGCTGGCATAGCACAAACGGCACTTTCGGTGCTGTCATGCTAATTAGTCAGCACTCATCAAGAGAGCTAGAAAAATTATTTTTCCAGATCGTATCAGATGAGTTTGTGGTTGGCTTGAACTGGTGCTTTATTCTGCACAAATATGCAGCATTTTTAAAAGGCTGGACTTTTAAAAAGGTTGGCTTATGAGTTTTCTTTTTTCCCATTCACCACACAAGTTTAAAAAAAGAAAATCCAAACAAAAACCTAATCAGTGCTTGTTGATTTGCTTCCTCCCATGACTTTATTTCTCCTTTTTGCTTGCTCCCTAGTGTTTTCCCTGTCTTTTGAGATTCCTGTGAAGCAAAAGGGTCAACAAAGCTGGCAATGTGATGTTTTCTAGCTACATCTATGCTTTGCTCCGTTGAGATGGAGAGGTAAAACTTAAGTCTCAGGCCTCCAAATAATGTTCCAACCCTAGGACAGCAGCTGCCTTGCCTTGTGTGTAGGCAGCAAAGGAATGATCCTTTGCTGGCTGGACCATGGGCACCCTCAGCTGACGCTGCTCTACCTCTCTTGCAGCTGATATGAAGATCCCCAGGATTTAGGAAAAGAAAATAAAAAAAAGTAATCATTCAAAAACCAAAGAACATCCTTTTACCTCCTTCTGATGCCTTGCTAACGAGGGCTGTTTTTTGGTCAAGAACTTGCCTCTGTTTTTCTGTTTTCAGGCAGAGGCATCTCGGGCAGGATTTTCAATTTTTTTTCAATTTTTTTCAAACTTTTTTTTTCAAAATTTTTTTTTTTTTTGCTCCCCAGCCCCACAGACAAATGATTGGCCTAATTCAGGAACACTCAAATTGTTGCTCATCCCTCTGAACACGAGAAGCGCGCCCGTAATTTCTCCTGGAATATGACCCGTGGCAGAGGAGCCTCGTCCCCTCCCAGATCCCATCCTTAGGTCAGGAGCGGCTCGGCCGGGATGGCAGCGGGATGGCTCCGTGTTTGTCTGTCTGTCTGGTTGGTTGGTTGGTTGGTTGGTTCGTTGGTTGGTTGGTTACTTGGTTGGTGGGTTGGTTGGTGGATTGGTTGGTTGGTTAGTTGGTTGGTTGGTTAGTTGGTAGGTTGGTTGATTCGTTGGTTGGTTGGTTACTTGGTTGGTGGGTTGGTTGGTGGATTGGTTGGTTGGTTAGTTGGTTGGTTGGTTAGTTGGTAGGTTGGTTGATTCGTTGGTTGGTTGGTTACTTGGTTGGTGGGTTGGTTGGTGGATTGGTTGGTTGGTTAGTTGGTTGGTTGGTTAGTTGGTAGGTTGGTTGATTCGTTGGTTGGTTGGTTACTTGGTTGGTGGGTTGGTTGGTGGATTGGTTGGTTGGTTAGTTGGTTGGTTGGTTAGTTGGTAGGTTGGTTGATTCGTTGGTTGGTTGGTTACTTGGTTGGTGGGTTGGTTGGTGGATTGGTTGGTTGGTTAGTTGGTTGGTTGGTTAGTTGGTAGGTTGGTTGATTCGTTGGTTGGTTGGTTACTTGGTTGGTGGGTTGGTTGGTGGATTGGTTGGTTGGTTAGTTGGTTGGTTGGTTAGTTGGTAGGTTGGTTGATTCGTTGGTTGGTTGGTTACTTGGTTGGTGGGTTGGTTGGTGGATTGGTTGGTTGGTTAGTTGGTTGGTTGGTTAGTTGGTAGGTTGGTTGATTCGTTGGTTGGTTGGTTACTTGGTTGGTGGGTTGGTTGGTGGATTGGTTGGTTGGTTAGTTGGTTGGTTGGTTAGTTGGTAGGTTGGTTGATTCGTTGGTTGGTTGGTTACTTGGTTGGTGGGTTGGTTGGTGGATTGGTTGGTTGGTTAGTTGGTTGGTTGGTTAGTTGGTAGGTTGGTTGATTCGTTGGTTGGTTGGTTACTTGGTTGGTGGGTTGGTTGGTGGATTGGTTGGTTGGTTAGTTGGTTGGTTGGTTAGTTGGTAGGTTGGTTGATTCGTTGGTTGGTTGGTTACTTGGTTGGTGGGTTGGTTGGTGGATTGGTTGGTTGGTTAGTTGGTTGGTTGGTTGGTTGGTTAATTAGTTGGTAGGTTAGTTGGTGGTGAATGCCCCTTAGCAGGGACACCAATATCATGGCCTGGAGCCGGGTCGGGTGCGCGGCGCTCCCCGCGTGGATTTTCCTGGAGCCTGCGGAGCTGCTGCTGCTCCTGCCCGTGCCGGGCCCCTCCCTGCTCCTGGGGACCACGTGTCCAGGGGGTGTCCAGTGATGGAGCCGTCCCAGCAGTCCCACCCCACACGCGTTTCCTCTGTTTTTCCAAGCCTTATCCTCTCTTATCTCCTTTTCCCCACAGGCATCCCCTGCTCCCTTTCCTTCAGACTTTGCTGGCTGATTTCTGCCCTGGCCTCTTTTATTTTTTTTTTTGCCTGGGGGATTGCCTGTTTGTGACAGGGAATGGGAAGCTGAGGCACCTGGCTGCAGAGTGTGTCATGTGAGGAATGCCAGCGGTGCTGTAGCGCTAAATGAGGAGCAAATATCACCAGACTGACAGGTGGGAGGGAGTTCAGGGTGCTGATTAACTCCCTTCTCTCTCCAAGCAGGAGAGATAGGCCCAGGCTAAAGATCTGACACAGCCCAAGGGGCAATATGGGTTTCTCCAGCTCATTTGCATCCCAGGCACTTAGATAAAAGGTTCAGTTAGGGAGAAAGATGAGAAGCACTGCTTCAGTTTAATTCTCGGGGATAAACGAAATTTAGGTGCCCAGAACCAGTTTCTTCCCCAAAGAATTGTACCTGTGAGGTTGAGGTGTCCATTGAGCTGGGCTGTATCTGCCAGCAAGTGAGAGGGTGGCTGCAGTCAGAGGTGTCTGCAGAGACAATGCCCAGGGGATGTGCCTTGTCCAAGGCACTGCACCCCAGCTCTGACAGCTGTGAAATCACCCTGTCAGCTGTGCTGGGTGGAGGAAATGCAGAACAGACCCTGAAAGGGAGATATTTTATGTGGTTATCCAGGAAGGAGCCGGGCTCCAGACAGAGTCACTCATTTCTAATGTTAGCATTTCATCAATGTTGTCTTGTTTGGGCTTAGCAAGATTCAAAGTCTCCCTTGTGGCAGGAGTGATGGCAGGTGTGAATGGCCAAGGCTGGGGGCTGACTTTGGAGGTAAAATACTGCATAATGCTCCCTGCCCTGGCTGGAGACTCCCCAGGGATGGGAATGGGGACGTGGGGGACATGACTGCAGAAAGGCCTGGACAAGGAATGGCAGTGTAGTGTCTTAGTGGAGAGAGGGCTGTGCATCACTTGGAACCAAGGGAGAGCTTTACTCCAAGATCCCTTGGGACGAGAAGAGCCAAGGTGGGTCTTCATTGAGGTTTTGGGTGCTGCAGTTAGGGCTGAGGACAGAGGAGAGTGGATTTGACAGGGAAGCTGCCATGATAATGCTGAAGAGGCCAAGGTTTGGTCCAGGCAAATGTCAGGCTGGTAAAAAGTAAAAAAGCCAATTAAAGATAAGGTAATAGGTCTTGGTGAATGTGATTGGGGATTCTGCCACTTGTGGAGCATCTGGCTTTAAGTCCCTTGGGATAAAATCCATCACACTTTTCCCTTGTAGAGAGAGGATGATCTAAGGTCCATCAATACAGACTCTGCTGGATGGCCACACACAAATGAGGTCTGGAGTGCCCTCAAGGCTTTGAGTTAAGCAGGTGGTTATAATGCAGAGTGTTCATAGGCCGTGCTGACAGCATCCTTTGGGTATTTTCATTCCAGCATCCACAGGGTGTTCCTCTGAGAACAGTGTCTACAGGACTTGTCCACCAGAGTCTCACTCATTGTTTCTGACAGCTTTGGGCTTCTCAGCCTTCTGCAAACATTGGCATTGTTTGTCTGGGCAATGAGTTCCAGTTACCATGTTTGATAACCATGGAGTATCTCTGAGGAATGGTGGCTCCACAGGAAAAGCAGCCTTTCCTCCTGGATGACATCATCTCAAGTGACAATTTCACTCTGCAGAAAAAATTCACCTCATCTTCAGAAAGAGGCTGAAATGAGGTCCCATATTTGGTAAAAATGCTTTTACCAATGAGATACTGAATGAAACAAATTTAACCAACGAGATACTGAATGAAAGCTTTTGATTTTGCTTTTTCCTTCTCCTTATTTTTTTCTTTTTCAAAGGAGAAGTTCTTCAGTACCCAAGTTCTTGGTTTGAAAGATCGAAGCACTGCACTGAGGAGTGGATGCAGACTCATGGGGAGGTGAGATGAGACGCCTCCATCCTCATCATTCAGTGATGGTTTCCTGGTCCTTTAGCTGAGCTGGGGCGACTGCCCCTCAGTGTGATGCTTAAAATTATCTTGTCTTGACATGTGCAGCTCTTCCTACCTGTTCACAGCCCAGAGAATACTCCACCCACTCCACAGGTTTCTGCTATGGGGATCAGCCTTTTGGGAGCTCCAGTATGTCTCAAAGGTGCAAATCTTCAGCCTCTTTTCAAGAACCTGACCTAGTAAAGTCAATTAAAGTGTATCCATGGCCTCTGAGAGCCTTTGGACTCACACAGATGATATAAAAGAGAAATGATGCACTGAATAAAATATAATAGCACTTTTTCTGGAACAGGAGCTGATTTATTTTAACTTGACTTAATACATTTTCTTATTCTAGCTTAAGAGCATCCAGAAAAGTTTCTCTAGTCAATTTTCGAGTGTCAACAAGCTGTTTTTCTTGGTCTCACAAACTCATCTTTGAAATGGGAATAACTTAGTCTCCCATATGGTGTTGAAAGCTACTTCATAGCGGAAATCTCCTGTATATTCATACAAAATTTTAGAGGAGCAGGTGGAAATTATCTGGCAATTAAAGTTAGTGCTATGGAGCTAGGACTTGGAATGACACAGCCAATCTATTCAAAGGCCTCATCTGTCAGCAGGTGGTTACGTGACTGCTCGTTGTGCTGCTCCTCGTGGGGGGAAAAAGCCCTGGAGGAGGTGGCAGAAGCTTTCAGCTGATTTCTGATAACCGTGTTTGAGCTGGTGATGACATTTATCTGAAAGGAAACGGTTAAAAGCAGGTCCTTAGCAGCTCTGGTTCTGCAGACATCATTCAGCAGACTTATTGGGGTATTAATGAAGAAAAGTAGCGTTCTGTGAAAGCAGGAAGTGGCCTCCAATAAAGTTTGCAAATTTCACAGAAAAACGGACATAAAAAGGTCAAGACTCTCCTCAGCCATTTCATCTAATTTTATATCAAGCAGTAGATTTCTCTACTCACTGAAAATGCTGAGGTCTGAGCAATAGTGCAGAATGGTTGGACCATCCCAAGAGGAAGTGTTCACCACTCTCTTGCAGTAGCAGTCCAAAGTTCACCCCTCACTATTTTTCAGAATTGCTCAGTATTTTCTTGACCGTTCGTAGCTGGCATTAGACCACCAGATATTCCTCCATGGCAGAAATTACAAACTTCAGGGTTTTTTTTATTTGTATCTCTGTCTTTTTTCAATTAATGCAGAACTCTTCTTCTTCAATCAAAGGACTTGCTCAAACTTTCTAAACTTGACTGGAAGACTTGATGAACGCTTTTGCTTCCAGAGTGTATGACATGTAGGGAGGTACAGACATGGATAAACAGCTGGTTTGGCTGAAAATCGATTTGAAATATTGTTTCAAATGTATGTAAAAACAAAGCCCAGCACTTCATGGAGACACTGTCAATGGAGAGGAAGATTTGCAGCCTCTTTCTTTCAGACACTGCTCCCGTTTAAATTCCCCTCTGGTGTTCAGGTGAGGAGCATTGTGGCATTGCTGTGAAATCTCTGCTGTGCAGAGAGAATCCCAGGTGCTCAGGTTGCATTCCAGAGCTACTGAGGGCCCGGTGCTCAGGAAGCTTTCCCCATCCTGCTGAGGCCATGAGATGAGCAGGGAACTCAGTGCTTGGTATGAGCAGTCTTGGAAGAGGGGAGAAATTAGCTGCCTTAAAATTAAGCAATCAAAATTAAAAGGAAACGATTGATCTCAGCTGGAAGTTGGTACATTTTAAACATGCACCATATTTAAAATGAGGATGGTGCTGTTTTTGTGACCTGTGTAAGACTTTGCTAATGCCTCTAATTTATTATAGATGCCGAGAGAAACAGCTTTGCACATCAGGATAAGCATTTTTTTGACTTGGTTCCAGGTATGACAATAGCTGAGAGCCACCAAAAGTAGGAAGAAAATAGCTGCCAGCAGTTCTGACTTGGATGATCCTGATTTTCCTCTTGCTCTGTCAAATCCCGCTCGCTCAGTCCTTTCTGATGGAATTGAGGACGGAACGTCCTTCTGAGAGCAGCCTTTGTTTCTACCAGCATTTCACTGTGCTTTCCTTGTAGGATCTGCAGAGCCCTGGAAAGAGGACTCCTCTGCATTCCTGGGCTTCTCCAGGAGGGAATGCTGGGCACTGAGCACAGACAGCACACGGAATGGAAAGGGCTTGGACCTCCAAGTTTCACAGAATGCCAGCAGACAGCAGCAATATTCAGAGACAATATTCAGGAAGGCGTTGTTGAGGAAACAAAGGTTTGCCATTGGAAGTTACTGAAGAAATATTGTCTCCTGCTCCCAACCACCATGGCAACTGGAATTAGCAGACCAATCCTTTTCTTCCCTTCTCCCTGAAAAGGACAGTGGGAGGCCAGGTAAGCCTTCACCAAACCTTGGCAAGGAAATATCTGAGCTGGGGAAATCAGCTAGAAAATCATGCTAGAAAATGTGGGATATTAGACTACAGGATTCTGGTCTGAAATAAACCCAGAACCAGAGTTTTGGAGGTTTTGTGACACTGAAAAGGAATACTTTTGCAATATTTGTGAAGGGGGTGATATGTGGGCTGTGCAGTTGTAGTGTTTTTTTTCACATGCTCACATGCCACTGCAGCTTGAGCTTTACAGAGCTTTTCCTCTTCTTCTGGGAGGAACACCTTCCCAGAGAGGTAAAGGACACATATCTATTTGGATGACTGAATAGGTGAGGTGGTGTATAAAGCAAGATTGAAAAATATGACCTTCTCACTGGAAAACTACAAACTTCAGGGATCTGGGCACTTTCCTAGTCATTCTCAAAAAACCTGGAAGCAAATGGTTAAAAGTTGCTAAGGATTTTTACCTCTAGCCACAAGTTAAGTAGAATGTCATTGTTTTTCCCTTTTTTTTCCCCCCATCATGCTGTTTAAACCTGCTAAGAACTTAGTTTTGCTATGAGTTTTCACACATAATTTGGGTTGTATGGAACTAATATGTAAAATAACTGGATTTTGAGCAATGTTGTGTGTTTGAAGCTAGTCATACATGTAACTAAGGGGTATGACATGTGAAGGAGGATGCAGGTCATTCTTTGGAGGTAAAGATGCCATAATTTGCATAGGTTCATTTGTGAGCTGCAGCTTTTGCTCTGTTTATTGAATTTCCAGGACATCACCCTTATCCGGAGGCTTATACTGAAACTCTGAACAAGCAGTCCTTGATTTTGAAGGAGGGGATGAGGGCTTTTTTCCCTTACTTGAGGAATCTGCTCTTGAACTGAGGACCGTGGCCTTTAAAAGCCTGGAGTGGTGCTGTCTGTCTTTCAGTGATCTGTGCAGGTGTGTAACTCATTACTCTTGCACCCAAAGGCATTTCCCCATATGTTTCTTCACTAAGACTCAAAAATTCCACACTGGAATGCAATAATGTTACTTAAAGAAACTGGAGATAGCCTTGCCTTGAAATCCTGTCCCCCTCGTTTCTAGAAGTGCCTGAAGGCATGTGAACTACCTGTCCTTAGAGTCATGAGCTATGTAATCAGGAACTAGGTATAAGTAGCCAGAAACAACTTGGATACACTAAAAACTGCGGAGGTGGAAAGGATTAAAAGTTTCAGGAGGCAGAAAGAGGAGTCCATGCCCAGGGCCACGTGTGCCCTGGTACACAGGGATGTGCTGGAGGGGGAGAGGGAGCTGGAGGAGAAGACGAGCCCCAGCTGGGTGTAAGGCTGGGGCCCCGGGGTGCTGCTGCTGACCTGGCCCCAGGCTGCTGCCCAGCTTCAGCTCATCGCCTGCTCTCTGAAGGTTTGTGTCAGATTTGGAGGGAGTTTTCCAGTGCAGAATGTGAGGGTGGCTGGATTTTACTGCTGAGGAGAAGAGCTCTGTCTCAGAGCAAAGACGGAGGGGGACAGACCTGTGAGTTTGGGTGATGAATCCCTGACTATCCTGCCTTGTCCAGCAGTTTCTGTATCTTTGTAGCACGTGTAGAGTGTGTGAAAGGGTGGGAGGGTGGGGATTTTTTCCCTCCTCCACAGCAAAATCCATCAGTCTCCAGCTCCTTTCCCCTCCCAAAATCCTTGTGCTCCACTCACCTGCCCTGCACTAGTCATGCAGGGCCTGGCACTGTGCAGCTCTTTACTTTTCCTTCCTCCACACCTTTCCAAGGAGTCTCAAGTTTTGGACATAGGTCTCTTTTTATTTTCCCCTCTTTTCCTGTGATGGATTCATCTCAATTCAAACCTGGAGCTTGGGGTGGCACTGAGGTGGGCACAAGGGGACTGGACTCCTGGCCCTGTGTCACTCAGACACTGTGGGTCAGATTGGGCTGCCTGACGAGTCTGAAGTGTCCCTTGGGACACTGCACTGTGATGTCTGACAGAAAAGAGGGGAGAGGTGATAAATGACCCAAAAATGCTGTTCTGGGTGGACAGTAAGTGCCACAGGGCTGCAGGATAGAGCTGAAAACAACCACTGGACACATGCAAGCCATCTCTCCTGAGGCTGGGAGCAGCCCCTTGCTCTCTGGCAGCCCAGAAGCAGCTGGGGAAGAAAGATGGAGCAGCCCACAGTTATTATTTTATGGTATGACAGTAAAGCTCCTGGGGGAAGAGACAAGCAGGCTGCCCAGCTTCTCACTCATCAATGCCTTTAAAAACACCACATCTTCTGAGGCCCCAGCAAGAGGGTCTGTACACCCTTTCAAGGGCTTGTCATTGGCCTTCAAGATGCAAATTGGCAGCAACTGAGGAGATTTTGTTTTTCCTGAGGTTAGGAGTGTTGTGTCAACTCTAAATTAAGACAGGTTTTGTCTGGGTGGTATCTGACACACAGCTTGCCACTTGCTAAATCTGAAATGAAGATGTTTGGACCAAAACAAAATCCCCTTATATTAAGATATTTTAGCACTGTTGTCTTCTGTAGGATACTGAAGAGAAGCTGCTATTTAAAGGTATTTTAGTGGGAAGCATCCATGGATGCTGATGGCAGCTTTCTCCGCTATCTGCTTAAAGGATGCAGACATTCTTGTTCAGCTTCTAGACATTACATCTGTTTGTTAAACTTAAAGACTTAAAGAGAGTTTTTCTCAAGCTTTTTCAGTCTGACTCACATTGCTCAGGGATCACGGTGCAAATGCTGCTGCTTTTGTGCAAGATCTGTGCAGTGAGGCCATACGGTCTGGCTGTGCTCTGAACTGAGTGGTCACACTTTTCATTCCTGAGTGTCACTATCTCATGGCAGAGGTGGATTAGGCTCCTTCGGGTTTTGGCAGTGACAGTCCACGTTAGCCAATGGCCATGAGGTTTGTGCAGGAGTGTTTCTTTGATACAGATCTAACCACTCTTTTAAGGAGAATTCCTGCAGGCGTGCAGTTCACACTTGATGTTGTTTGCTTATTTTCAAATGCAACACTTCAGCATAAAGAGAAGAGCCTTAATATGGAAAAAGTCAAATTCCAGTGAATGCAACAGTGGATCTGACCCAGATTTCTGGCCAGAAACTCTGATCAGAGTGAAGTAGCTATCCTGAAGTTCCTGCTCTCCAATTAAGATGTCAGCGAGCGCACGGCTAAGCAGCAGTCTGGTAAACATAGGCATGTTTTTATTAAACAGCTTTGGGATGCAGAAGTATTTACACTGACCTTGTTTTTCAACTTTTCAGAGGGTCAAGGAGGAAGCTGGAGGTTCTGTAGGAAATAATCTTCCTTCATTACACTGCTTCCCATCTGTTGGGTTAGTTTTTAGGGTTTATACGTATTCATCTCTCAGGGAGCACTGGGGATTTCACAGGCAGGAAACTTCATCAGGGAAGTATCTCAGAGTGCTTCTGTGTGGCATGGACAGGAGCTCAGTGCCAGGTGAGGAGGTGCCTGGGGGGCCAGCCAGCTCACCCCAGCTCTGTGCTGTACCACAGAGCACAGACCTGTCTCTGCTGTGTCCAGAGCGTGGGTGGATGGGGCAGCAGGGTGAAGGGGGACCTCAGATTTGTGTGCAGGGAAATCAAAGCCTTTGTGCTGCACGAGGAAGGAGAGGCGAAGTGAGTTCTCCCCTCGGTGTCTACAGTGATAACTTCCCAAAAACATCATCTACACTTGTGATCCTCTGCAGTGGTGGAGAGGGTCAGACAGTCAGCACTCTGATGGTGTCACCAGTGGAGCACTGGGAGCACACCCTGAGCCTGGATACAGGGTACAATTTTCCCAAGCACTTGGGAGACTCATCATTCCACTTCAATCCTATGATAACTTAAGGGGATATTTCCTATGTTCCTATTTGTTGCCCAGTAAAGTGGTCAGTGAGTTAAATCAAGGGCACCCACCATATCTGAAATGCAGAGTGCCGCATGTCCACAGTCACAACAGGGCTGTAAGTCAGATCCTGACAGGATCATGTGGACAGAAGGCTGTGAGGAGCCACCTGGGCTTCCAAATCTGGATGTGGCACCAAGCAGGACGATGTGCAAGAGGTGAGGTGACACCAAGTTTGACAAGCGAGCGCCTGGTGGTTCGTGTGTGTACTTTAATGGAACTGTTTATAACCTTTTGGAAAATGTAATTAAATCGAAATCACCCATTTGACTTATCGCTTACTGGTCCTATCTAATTAAAGTCTCCTTAGGAGAAAAGTGCTGTGGTGAGTGCAGGTGGGATCACAGTGGAATGGGATAAATAATGCTGGCTGCAGGAAATGGGTGGAATGGTTTCCTGTTACACCCACCATGTGCTCCTCATTGCCACCCCCAGTGAGTGGAAGCAGGATTGGGGCAGTGCTGTACCCATGGTGTGATCCTTGAACCATTCCTGAAGATGGCAAACATGTTTGTACCACCCTTCTGCTCGAGGGACAGTGAGCTGTGTGTGCTACAGTATTCTTGACCTCTTTTATTGAAGGACCTTGATATGAAGACAATGCTGAGTGCTTTGGCAGTAGACCTATGTAAGTTAGGAAATAGCCTCATAAAAACAAAAAATCATATGCATCCCTTTCTACAGCTTTCCTACTCATACATTTGTCCTGTGTTGCAGTGCAGGCTGTCCCCAGCAGTGTGGATTCTATCCCAGCTGTTGGAACTGGGGCAGGGGGTGGCTGTGGGGTAACCCTCTGTTCATGGCCCAGCTGTTCAATCCAGCTGGGGCAGTTTCTTTATCTCTTCCAGACCCATCCTCCCTCCAGGGACAGATCTGCTGCTCATGGGACACTGAGTCTCTCTGATAAAATTCCATCATCCCACTGGGAAATGCTCCAGCCAGGGGGAGGAGCCAAGCATTCCTACCTGGATAAAAACCTGAAACTTGGAACAACAAGGCAGCCTTTTTCTAATGGACTCCCAGAGGAAGACCAGGCCCATCCATCACCACTGGACCTTCAGAGGAAACCTGCACCTTTCTCCAGGATCACTGCTCCACCAGAGCCACATCTGCCACTGCAGGAGGGCTGCAGCCACCATGGAATGGCACTGCCACCAACACCCTGACCCACTGGGGGTCAGCTTGGATTCTGACTCTGCCAGTGGGTTTCTGGTTTTTGTATCACTGTATATTTGTTTTATTTTAGTTCTCCTAATAAAGAACTGTTATTCCTATTCCCATATCTTTGCCTGAGAGCCCCTTAATTTCAAAATTACAATAATTCAGAGGGAGGGGGTTTCCATTCTCCATTCCAAGGGAAGCTCCTGCTTTCCTTAGCAGAAGGAGCTAGGTTTGTCCTTCAAACCTAGACACATTATAGGAGTTTAAAGGAACAGGGAAGCACATAGTGTGGAGCCATGGAAATTATGTCCATCAGCCTTTTCCTCAACACCCTTTGCCTATCTGGGCACCCATGCCAAGGCATTGCAACAGGGCAGCTGGGCATGACTAGAACAAACTAATTTTCATTTCAGTATTGCCCTCAAAGGGCAATACACTGCTCTGCCAGTGCCTGCTGTTTTATCCTACACCTGGCTCCAGATGATTTATGGAGCATGAAAGACTTCTGCTCTCGTTTGGAAAGCTTGGGTTTGTTTAGGTGGCTCCAGTGTCACCTGTCAGTAATGAGAATTGTCTACTCAGGCCCT
>VZTB01000308.1:488098-515991 GCA_013397245.1 Thryothorus ludovicianus | reverse complement strand
GAATTAATTGTACAATTAACTGTTTTCTCCAACAAGACAAACAATACTGATTAACTGTTTCTTTCTGTGTAAAGATAAATCCCTATATGCAATTCCTGATTCTTTGTGCTGTATAATACATAAGCCTGAATGAAAAAGTAGAGCAAGCAATCATGTCCACTTTTCTGCTTTCCTTCTTTCTTTAAATTAAAAATGTGGTAAGTGAATTAGTGTTTATTTTTTCAAACTCTATCTTTCTAGGGTATCATTTCACTAGGCAAATTCTGTGCTATTAGGGAACAAATGGACAAACGTATTGGCAACAACCCAGCTTGCCAGATTTGTCTTAATAGGGATTTCTGTGTTAGTTATCCTCACTCAATGCTACAAGTGCACTTTTCCTACCCAGAAATCTACAGATCCTTACAG
This sequence comes from Thryothorus ludovicianus, assembly GCA_013397245.1. Lineage (NCBI taxonomy): Eukaryota > Metazoa > Chordata > Aves > Passeriformes > Certhiidae > Thryothorus > Thryothorus ludovicianus. The sequence goes on along the minus strand of VZTB01000308.1, from coordinate 515,583 downwards.
TTCATTGCTTTCATCTCATCATAGAAAATCTATGAAGATGGAAGCTGTATATCTTCCTGCAGAGTCTCTATTCGGAGTATGTGCAAACAAATAAGATCTTCGGAAAATTACAAGTTCCATTACAAACATTTTATACTGTAAAACACTTCTGCCTTACTGTCATTTGATTTTTCTTTTTGACAAAGCACCAGTTTGGGTTCAGTGCTTATTTCCTTTGTGAACTGATGAGAAATACATGTGGTTTTGTATTGCCCTGTGTAAATCAAATCAACACAATACCAATGAAATCCTTGAGCACTGTTCCCTCCTCTCATTGTGACTCCTTTTTTCCTGTGTGCTGAATTATTAGAATTATAGGATGTGAAATGTGTAAGCAGATATGCAGCATAAGAACAAGTTTTGGTATCCCTCAAAAGCGAGGCTATGGAATGACTGATACAGAGCTTGGAGTCCTTGACCTAAAAGTCTCAAAAACTTGCCATGCACTGTTTCTTTTCTCCCTTTTTTTATACCATTGAACTGTTTCTTTTCTCTCTTTCTTATACCATTGATATTCATATCAAGGAACCTCCAATGGGAAAATCCCATCATTTATCTTTTCTTCCAATTTTTTAGCAACAGGACCAAATGTGTTTTTTCTCTGAGTTTAAAAAAGTATTTTTTATTTTACCATTGTTTTCAAGGCCTTAAAACCTAAGACTTCTGCATTGCAACACACCCTCAAGCAGACCAAGGGTCAAACACTCCTGTACAGTGGCTTAGCACAAACCTTGTAAGTGCCTCATAAACCCTGAAAAGATGCATTTTCTTTTTATGAGGATAAATTTTACCTAACTCAAGGTACACCTTGTGTTGAGTGTAGGTGTTTGGAAAGATCTTTGAACTTTAAGTTGAGAACAGTGCAGGTACAGACATTGCAATCTGGTCTTTGTTACCCAGTGATCATAACACTAATTTGTTAAAGGAATTAAAAAGAAATGTGTGACTTGCTAGAGTAGACACGGGATGTTGCTGGTGCAGATTTACCATTGTGTGAGACTGAGGTGAGCCATGACTTCTGTAGGTATGAAAATGTACAAGAACATGCATAAAAATATTTGTGCCTAGTATGGCAGCAGATAGAGTAATATTATTTAGTAATTAATTATTAATAATTAATGCAGCTGCAGATTTATAAAGTGTAAATAATACACAAAACTAGCTCCTATGGAATTTTTTTTCCTAAAGGCATAGAAAGCCACCTCTAGTTGGGATGAATTCTGTTTTCTCCATGTCAGCTGTTATAATCTTAAAGCTCTGGAATTCAACTGTGTTTATGGTTTACAACTGATCACAATCTCTAAGATTTTATATCCTTTACAATGCAAACTTAATTCTCGTCCTATGTTTCTATAGAAACTGCACGTGGAAGCAAGATTTAAAATTTGTTTTGCATTATTATTTAAGCTTGAGATTAAAATTTCCACGAACTAATTGCAGATGCACACTTTTACTTAGGAGCTAGATATGGCAGGAACACCAAGCTGGCTGGAATAAATATATAAAAAAATAACCAACAGGTAAATATTTCAGAAAATAGACATTACTTGCTTGGATCTCACAGACAATTTAGAAGGTAAAGGTATTGCCATGGTTTTATTTATTCTCTGCCTATTATCTGTGGGTTTGTTGTTTGTTTGTGACTGGATTTTGCATTTAAACTAATCTCAGATTATAGAGCCACAGACTCAATAAAGTAAAAAAAGAACAAGTAGGGTCACCCAGAGCAGGTTGCCCAGCATGATGCTGATGTCAGTTTTGAATATCTCCAAAATCTGTTCAAGTCCCTCTGGACACCAATACAACCATCTTGTACAGACCTCACTCCTCTATTTTCCATGAAATCTCTAAACTCACTGCAGATGTCCTCTGCTCCAATTCCAAGGACATTAAGGAAGGGGTTGAAAGGTAAGGACGTGGTATCAGCCCCTGAGACAGATCACCAGTGACTGGCTTTCAGCTGGACTTTTGTGGCTGATGACACTTTGCTGGGCTCAGCCCTTCAGCCAGTTTTCAGTCCACCTCTCTGTCATGTACCTAACCTGTATTTAAACTATTTAATGTATCTTATGTGAGAGAGTGTCAAAAGCCTTGCTAAAGTCAAATAACCACCATCCCTTGCTCTCCTGTCATCCACCAAGCTATGCAAGCTACCAGCTTGGTCAGGCTTTATGTGCCCTTTGGAAATTCATCCTGACTGCTCCTGATAACCTTTATATCCTTCATGTATCTGAAAAAAGATTCCAGGATTATTTGCCTCACCTGATTCACAGGCATCCAGATGAGGTTGAACAACTTACAGTTCTTTAGGTCCTCCTTCTTTCTCTTTGTGAAGATGGAGATGACATTTATTTTTTTCCGTTCTTTAGGAAGCTCTTCTTCTTCTGCCATAACCTTTCAGAAATAATCAGGCCAGGTCATCAGCCAGATTCCTCAGCTCTCATGGCTGCATCCCATCAGATCCCATGGACTTGTGTGTGTCCAGTTTGTTTAAGTGTTTCCTAACCTCACTCTCCTCAACTGAGGGCAAGTCTTTCTTGCTCCAAAAATAAATCCATTAAAAGCAAGATAGAGCAGCATCCTGCCATCAGCATTAAGCCCTTTGATTTTAATCTAATGGGGCATTTTAGTTTTCTTTTTTTCCCATCAGAGTGATCCTGGAAGGAGCTGAGCATCCAAAATTCCCCTGGCAGTTTCTTGGCCTCTGGGTTCTCAATAGCATTTCACAGGATCAGCCTCTCCAGGATCACTTACGAGTTTCGTGTGTGAACTTGAGGAATGAATCTTAGAGATATGACATATATTTTGTTTATTATTTTAGGCCACTTTATACTTGATCTGATCTTCAAGGTCAGTGTTCTTGTCTCTTTTTAAAGATAAAAAAGTTTGTATCTTTCTTGGGCCAGGACATCACATCTCAAAAGTATGTGTGACAGAGCTGCAGTTTACATTTCATCTGTTTCTGACAGCTGCTAGGCAAGGAGCAGAGTGTTGTTCCCTGCCTGCATTTAGGACTGTGCATTCATCATTTCTGTAGCTCCTTGTTGCAGCAATGTCCTGGGAAAGTTTCTATCTGACGTGGGTAGGTGATAACACAGTGGTCACACTAATGTGAAAAAATAGTGATGTTCATGTTCCATTAGCAGGGTTTGAAAGTTGTTGTCTTCCATCCACACAAGGTTTGTGCTCTCTACCAAAAAATCTTCACACTGGGGGATACTCTCCAACTACTCCACATCAGGCATATAACAGAAAGAATTAGTGACAGTTATCTAGGAAGTTTTCATATGTCTTAATATATTTATAATGCGGTTTTTGTGATTTTTTTTTTGTGGATTTATTTGTTAAACTTCTCTCATCTTTCAGTCCAAAAACTATCACTTTCTCAAGTTTGCCATTGTTTGGTTCCCAGTTAAGAAAAGGAACTTTTGGTTCACAAAAAGTTAAGGTAAAATCTTAGTGAGTAAAGTGAATTTCTGGTGGGAAATGACGAAAAGCCTGCGTATGTTCACATTTCATCATGGTTTGTATTTTCTACATAGTGAAATTTTAATGTATTTAATATAACATTGTTTTAAAAAATGGCGGCATAAAAGTGATCAAAATTATAAAGTTCAAATTAAGTGCTTTTTTGGGAAGCTCAAATAGGGATACCAAGCCATAAAAAACTGTTTCATTTGAAATTTTTGTTATGTTGAAGTTTTATCAGAATTGGCACGTTAATTTTAGTAATTTATTCCAGAGAAACTGATCATTTTTTAATTGTCATTATTGTATTATCTCAATCAGCAATTATAGAGGTTTTTGCATTATTTTTCTGTATTCTGATAGGTGAGCAAGAAAATTTAGAAAAATTTGTCTGTATTTAAAAGGAATTTCATCTTGACTCTGTAGCCTGTCCTTTCCTGTTTCTGTCAGCTTTTAAAAGAAATTCTGGGTATGTTACCAGAGGTCTTTTCTCTGGAACACTCTGCTGGGAAGAGCAGGCAATCTAAACAAAAGAGAGAAAGGGTAGAAATGTTAATGTCACCATTTTGCTAATGGAGTTATGATAAACACACTGAAGTCACCGATTAACCCTGGGACAGGGCCAGAAACTGAACCCTGTGACCCAGACCCTGCTGCCACAATAATATTCTCTTTTACTAAGGAGCTTTGCCATAGGTGGCAACAAGTGAGGGGCAGTAAAAACTGAACAATTGGCAGTTTATTTCCTTATCATGGTTTATGTCTCTCACCTGTAGCACCAGCACTGAATCACATTGTAGTCACCACATTGAATAAATCCATTGTCTCAGACACAATCTCTTTGCCATTTAGAAACAATTTTATTATTAAGACACTTACATGGCGTGGCACCATTTTCTCAAACCACATAAATATTCCTTGTCCTGGTCTGAGAAATGAAATGCCGGCCCCTACTCCGAACTGTAAATAGGTTTATTTATCTGCTACAAAAAGATGCCATTGTAGTGAACAAAGGAACTTCCTTCTATTATTTGTAAACTGCAGGAGGCTAAGCAACCTATTGCATTATAAACTGCACTCTCACACACAGATATTCACATACACTGCAAAAGAATTCATGCTTTGTCTGGAGGAAAATGAAGTCCCAGAGGTAATTCCTGGACTGTGTGGGAAATAATGCCTCCTGCAGAAAATTTATAGCTATGATTGTTTAATTGAAATGAGAAATATAGTGTAAAATGTTTTTAACAAAAGCATTCAATTGTTTCATATTTTTCAGCTGACTCCTACCACTGCCAATTTATAGAAATTATAAATCCTGGACAGAGTTTCAGGTCACTTCACAGGAACTAGTTTGATTAACTTCAATATATTGTTTTGATAATATAATAAAATTATTAATTGATTTTGCATTAAGTTTGAACTTACTGCTAGTCTACATTGAAAATAATAGATTTTATACCAAAGTTCACAAAGCATCATTAAATTAGTATGGCGTTAGTAAATACAAGAAATGTTTATTTCGGTGTATAACTGACGGTAAGGGTTATCTGAGAAAGAGCAAATTATTTGTCTTGAGAAGGGCCTTTTCCACCTGTATTTAGATGAACCTGAATGTTATAGGTGTGACAAGCAAACAGGCAAAAGCCTGTCACTGCAGGTCCCAAGGCATGCATTCAGTTCTCGTCCTGGGCTCGTTCTGGCAGCCTCCTCACATGACCCTGCTGTGCCTGGGCTGTGGGCTTCAAATTGATCCGATGTGATGGTGGCTGTGAGGCCCTTGCACACTGTTCCCTGCAGGAACTGCCCTTGGCACGCTCAGCCTGATGGATTTTCTCATCTGTTAGGATGAATTTACAGTATAGATAGGCATCGTGTTTATCTGCATGGAAAAGGGGCAGCTCTGAGACAAAATTCAAGTTACTACTAGTTTTCTTGAATCAGAGCTGAACACTACTTTTTTTTTTTCCTGAAAAGAAGAAATTGTGATTTCCAAAAAAAACCACCCAAACAACCAAAACAACAACAAAAAAATGCAAACAAACAAAAAACCCCAACAACTTTCTGATATGTGTTTTTCTCTGCCATTCTCAGAGTCCTCCTCATGCTTTCAGGGAGGTGCATTAAACCCCACAGTCTTACCTGCACTGTCCTTTCCCTTTCCAGCTGTTCTTGCCTTCTGAGGTCTCTGACAACGTTTCTTTAGAGTTTGGGGAGATTATCAGCAGGTGCACAATTTCCTTTTTGCTTTAGCTTCTGTGTCAGTAAAAGGAGTATAAATGCAACCTGCCAGTTCCACAGCAGCTGGGAGCCAAAGCTCATGCTTATAAAGCACACTGAGCTGAGTACTTGCTAATGTCAGATAAGGCTAGATTAGTGATTGTTATTTCTTTGGCTTAATTGATAATAGGAATAATTGAAAGTGAAGATAAAGTTTAACCCTTTGGACTTATGTAGATTTGAGAGGCTGTATTGTTTTCACCTTCTGACTCTGATGAGATGAATTTTATCCCTCAGGAGAAAAAAAACTGATCCCAGCAGTAACACTGAAGAAAATTCCTGTGGTATGCAGAGCGAAAAAAGGCCTTGTATGACCTTTCAATCCTCTGTCCCTTTCTCCTCAAGTCTGAATCCACTTTTCCTTTGCATAAGACTGCCATTAAACAATGTAAAGCTCAAGGCAGTTGTGGTCTTGCAGTCACCATTTAAGGGATGTTGGGAGTCAGAGAGAAGCACTAAATTGCTCGTCTAGTGATAAGCCAAAGCTATCATTCACTGTTTGGGTTTTGGACCAGACAAGGGGCTTATATTAACTTTGTACTGGCAGAGATTCCTCACAGTATGGCTTTTTAAATACATTCAGATCCCCTACTGTTTATCAGTGATGCCCAGAGCAGCTTTTGTTGGGCTTTGAGGACAGCTGAGAGCTGTAGATGAAAGATGCAGATACAACCAGGTATTTCCCTACAAAATATCTATCCATCTATAGCTATTCAACTTCTCCTGTTTAGTTAAACTAATAATTTAAAGATAACCATCGGGCATTTTTCAGCAAACCCCTCACTGAAACAATTGCATGTTTCATAGTTTCCAAAAGCTTCCACAAAAGTGAGCAGATTTATGATTTAAAGAAAAACACCCTATCAACATTCAACAGCTTGTAAAAACAAACTTCCTCCCCAGTTATACATTCCCTGATCACGGTGTAATCTTTTTGAAGGGCAATTGCTGGATAGGAACTTTGTAAATGTTTAGTTGAAGGTTTCTTGTTTTCTCAGTGTTCACACTGAGCGTGTACTTCTGCTTGCACTTGTGGTGCACTTGAGCTGCACTTGCCCACAATACTGAAAGCAGCTCAGTACAAAGAGGTTGTGAAAAAAGCTGGCCTTCAGCAAAGAGGAAAGGATCCTCAGCCCCTGAAAACACAGCAACTTCTTTACAAATTCATCATCACTTCTGTAGTAACTCGCCAGGCCTTGTGGGGCTGGACTGTGCTTTTGAGCACCAGTCCTCACCTCATGGGGTCACAGTTCCTCCCACACACCACTCCTGGGCTTGGGAAAAGGAGCTGTGAGCATATCTGGAAAAGGGGCAGATCTTTTCTCCCCAGACTGCAAATGCACTCTTCCATGTAGGGCTATTGCCATGATACCAGTTTTTTTACCTGGAGACTGAAAGCACTAGAGCCAACCTAGTGTCTAGTTAAAGTTAGGGTATAAAGTAAATAGGGTTTTCATCATCTCCTTGCTCTGCCTTATTAAAAAAATATAAAATAAAAATTAAAATATATGACCCTTTGTTTACACAGCCAGTATCCATTTTTCCTAATGCATGTATTTCTCAGCTATGGTCCCAATGTTTCCCTGCCCCTAGAGAACCGAGTCTACTTCAGACAAAATATGGCAGCAATGTTTGAACTTGCTCATATGGATTGGCTAAAAAAAATAATGAAATCAAAAATGCTTTCAGTTGCTCAGCAAACCATAGCCCATATAATGCTGCATACTACTTAGGAATATAACCACAGGAAAATCAGGAAACTGGGAGATTTCTCAGGAAATGTAACTGGACTCTATTTAACTTATTCTCTGAGGTACCTTTAAAAATTCAGTCATGTAATAAATGTGGTCAGGAATTATTTGTTGAAATGGTTTATGTGTGTGTTGGAAAGTGGCACTTCATCAGAACCACAACTTTTTTTCTTTTTCTGAAATATTATTCCAGTTTCAATAAAACTTTCAACAAGACAAATATTTTAAGTCCAAGGCAGAATTTGGTGGACCTAGAACTGGGGCTGGTAGCTGGGAGTATCCATCCAGGAAAAGTTGTTAGTGCAGAAAATGTGGTAACAGAAAGAAATTAATGTACATGGCCTGTAATTAGAATTTAACTGGAAATTAAAAGACAATGTGTAAAAATGGGAAGATAAAGGTAACAGAATAGATTTCCAATTGAAATAGCAAAAATACTCATCTGATAAGGCACAGATTCTTATTTAGTTACTAAGGGCTTAATGAAGGTCTGTTTGTGAAATAGATCAGGTGTGTGTCTGCCTCTATTTGCAGAGAGGGAAAGGAAGACACTGTCAGGCCCATTCCATTCTTGTATTTTTAAAAAAGCTTCTCAATTCTCGTCTTCATCTTGCTGCCATATGGTATCAGGCTTTGAGCTTGAGGTGAGATGTAACAATAAAACCCTTCCCTTCGCAAATTGATTTGTAAACTCACATTTATACAAGCATTGAATTAGTTGCCCAAATGGAAGCTAGGCCATGCCATCTAAATTTTGTGTATTTTCATAGCTATAGTGACATTTTTCAAACCACTTTAACAAAGTCCAGGAACAGGGAAAGTGGGACAAAGAGCTGGCATGAGAGGTACAAATTATTAACATAAGAACCCTAGAATGTTTAGAATGATATTCATCAGCAAAAATTTCTTTTGTTTCTCTTTTCTGTCTTTATTTCTGGTCTGAAATATCTGGAAAACTTTAAAAAATAATGCCTGGTATTTTCACCATGGGAATCTGTGAAAACCTTGAAAAGCACAGTTGTAAGTACAGTAAGGCACCTTCTGTTCCTTTAAAATAATAGACAGAATTAAGAATGTTATATATTGCAAAATGCTAGAACTTAATAAAAACAACTTGGTGTTCTTAAAAAAAAAGAAAAATTATATTTGGAAAAGTTATATTATGGTGGGTAACAATGAACATAATTGTCATCACTATATCAAAGATGACTCTAAAATTAAATTTCAGGTCCATCAATTTTAGGCTTCTAAGAGAAAATCAAATAATTTAAATCTTAAAAGAGTAATGGAAAATGACAGATTGTTTGTTCTGTATTCTCAAAAAGCAGTTATCTCCTGAGAAATGAGAGTTGAGAACAAGATAGCCTATGATAATAGTGTTGTATTGAATGGAGAACTTATTTTCAAACTGATGCAGGAAAATATGAAGATTTACTATTAATTAATCCAGAATACTTACAGGTGCATCCTATCTGCTAAGGGGTTTGTCACTCACATCCTATAACACTTCAGAGTTTTAGCACTTAAACTGCAAACAGAATGTGGTACCTGAGAGGATGTGCCAATAAACATTTCTAGAAACAGGTATTGGATAAGGAGAATTGGCATCTTTTACAAAATTAAACTAGTAATTTTCCCTGTCACCTTTGAACACACAGTGATTCTGACAGATTGCAAAGGAGCCCATTCCTTCTGACACGATTCAGGGGAGGTCAGCTCCAGGGGGATGTCCCAGATATAGCAGGTTTAGCTGACAGAAGGAAAAATAAGATTTTAGCAAGCCTTAATTTAAGTTACATATGTCCATAAAATACTCAGTGCCATGATCATGGTCATGTTATTAATTCCCCCTGCCTACTCCGTGCTCTCAACCAGCCCAAATCTGGTGTTAAAGCCCTGAAACAATTCCTGCTAAGCCTTGGAAGTTGGAATTTGATGGCATTTTTCCTAAACATTTGACTGCAATTCCAAAACACCAACGCTTTGAGCTGGCTTAACTGTTCCTAACTTCGGCCATCTGAAAGTTAGGCCTCAGTCTAAACTGTGTGTCTGTCCATGCTTTCAACTTTGTCAAAAGACAGAGAAGAGGAAAAAAACCTATCAGAGAGCAATTTGCATGTTTTTATGGAGATGTTTTTCAGGGATGGAGTTAATTTCTCCATCTCCCACTATTAGTCACACAAGTGGCCTAGATTAGTTGTAGGGCTACACACTGGAGAAATGTGCCCTTCCCAAGGATGCTGTACTTGAAATCCCAGAATGAGAATGGCAACTGCAATCTGGATGGGTACCTTGAAAGTCCAGCTCTGGAAAACCTGTGGTGAGATTGAGTTGCTCTGATCATTGCTGTTTTCCATACATTACCATTTTTTTCTGATCACAGCCACGACAAACTATCTTCTTACATCTTTTAGGGGAAAAGTAATCACTGTGTAAGGAATTACATCTCTCTCTCTGAGAGAGCTGTTTCTCTATGATTCTGAGGATCAAAATGGGTATTTTAGTGAAACTGAAATTTTCATTCTTTAATGAAAGCAGAGTCTGATCATCATGGGTGCTGTGTCGTGTCTGTTACTTGACCAGTGTGAATTCCTTCCCCCTGATTGCTATCTGTGATAGCCAAAGTTAAAACTGAGAATGCTCAGGACAGGTGATGGTATGGATTCACTAATTGCCTGGTTTCCTTAGGAATATTTAACAGTCTTCAGTTACATTTTAGTTTTAATCAAATTAACGCCTACTTTAATTGCACTTGAAACAGATATTTTGGTTTGGATTATTTGTACTTTTGAAGAAGGTGAGAGTAGGGGAAGACAAAGACATTCCTAAAGAGAAAAGGTGATTTACCCTGTGATTTGCCAGTCACATAATTGACAATGGTAGCACTGAGATGAAAGGACATTGAACCCTGCCCTAATATATGGTACTGCTAATCCTGCTTTAGAACTTACTGGTTGGGGCTCCAGCTGTTTATTTTTAAATTTGCTTGGTTGGTTGGTTTTTGTATGTTGCAGAACCCTCCCTGTTGACATGAGGAAAGGGAGAAGAGAGAAATGTCCAGCAAGAGACTATTATCAAGGCACCACATTTGGAGCTCAGAGATCTGTGCTCAATTTTTACCCCTGACGAGCTGTCTTGACTCAGTGTGACCAATTTGCTCCTCCTTGGATTGCACCTGCAGTTAGAAAATGAGCCCTCTCCCCAGCAGAGGTGTTGAAAGACTGCATTAATCTTTGTGGGGTGCTCAGACATGGTGCCCCAAGTACCTGGATAGAGAGCTGACAACCAGGACTAGATAAATTACTGATTGCTTTCCTTCAGTGTAGGCTTTTTTGGATTGCTTTATGACCTGTTATGTGGGAAGACACCAAGATACATGTGTTAACTATTAAGTATGTGACTGTAAAATATAAATTGTCTGTGACAGAGACATGCTACAATGAAAAAGAGAAGCTTCATTTTCTGCTCTAAGACTTTTCTTCACACAGTAGGGTCAAGAGTGGTTACACGAAGATTTGAAAAATTTTGTGCAGAGGCAAATGAGAAGAAAACTCTGAATTCTGTCAAGAGTACCTTTCCAGGATGTGAACTCACCTAAATAAAATTCGTAGTGGGACATAATAAAACATGGGTTTCCTCATAAATATACCTGATCCAGCCTTTAGCTACCTGCTTACAAAGATTTGAATTAAACTAGAACTGATCCTGGTATCACTTTCATTTCAAGGAAACCTACTGTGCACATTATCTTGATTAAGTGCCCACAATGTTTCTGTGTTTTTGCCATGTGATGCCACAAGTGTTGTTTAAATAAGGACTATGTGGGTGTTCCTGTTCCCCAGAAAATAAGTCCCTGAAGTCAGGGCAATACATAATCAAGCTTCTGAAATGTCATTGTGTTTTTTAAAAGGTAAATGGCAACAAAACTAAAGAACCCAAAAAATGCCTGGATTACCAGTTCTGGAGGTGAATTCTCGCAGAGCCCTTGCTACACCACAGGAAAACTATAATACCATTTTTGTGCTAAATATTAACAGCAGTAGCACAGTTACTGTTACTCGGAGATGTTGACAATGTGAATCCAGAGATGAGTGATATACGTGTTTCAACCTTTTCAATATTTGTTTGCCATTTCATTCTCCCACCTATAACCCAGAGATTTACGGCAGAGCAAACTTATTAATCCTAACAACCATATTTTAATTTGGAAGCTGGCCTGACTGTCAATAAACATCAAAAGGGCTCCTTGGCTTTCAGGGAACACCTGTGAGAGGAGCAGGCTCCTGCGTCACGCAGCGTTTCTGGAGTGGATCAGGTTCATTGTGCTGCAGTTAAAACTGGCAAACCTGGTAGGGCTCTTCTCACTCTGGGGAGCTGGAGACAAACCTCTTCAAGGGTTTTATTTTTTGTGTGTGTTTGTGTGTGTGTTCCTGGCATGCTTTTCAGTAAGGTCTTCATCTTTTTTATTAATCAAGAACAAGTTTTAGAGCTGAGTCTGCAGCTCCTCCAAGGACAGAGTCTTTACAAAGTCGACTGGAGCTAATTTTGGTGAACAAACTTCACACTACGGACCCAGGCCAAGGCCCATTAAAGTCAACTGTGATCTTTCCACTGACTTCTGTGTGTTTTGCCTCACATCCTTGGGGCAAAATGCTGCCACTGTGAGTCACGTGAATATATTTTGCCCCCAAATTAATTAATAAAAATTAATTTAATTCATTAAACTATTCATGAGATTAAAATGGTAATCTGTATGAGAATGATGGATTAGCAGTGAATGTTGTCATCACCACTACCTAGTCTACATTTTAAATTTCTTCCTTGACTTTTGTGTTATTTTATGTTCAAGAAGTAACAGTTTTATTTTGCTTCTGCTTACTTGCATTTGCACCATCCATTTTTACATTTATTCACTAATTTGTGAAGTTTAATTGGAGATGAAAAGCTATATATTTTTAAATTTTTAGCAGTTTTAGCGAAGAAGGAAATTGGATGATATTGCAAAAAATGTATAAAATTTAAGGCACTAGAATTACAAATATAACATCGAAATGACCTGAACTTCAAAAACAGTGGCTAATAATATAAAGCTTTGTATCTGAATGCATTTTTAAAAAATAGTCTTTTCTTTTCATGAAGATTGAGTATCTTGCCAACAATGACCTTCAGATTTGACAAGCCATGTTCCATGCGTGTAGGCTTCCTAGGTGCCACTCTTACAGGAGTGAAAGTTGATTCTCTTTGGTGCTAGCAGTACAGCTGCTCATCCACCTCTAAAACCAATCCAATTATTTTCCCCCAATTATGCTGTTAATAATCGAACAGCTTAATGCAATATTCTCATCAATGCAGCTGAGAAGAAATTTGTGGGGGATTGCCACCCACACTCCGAATGTTATCCCAAGTGAAGTGTATGTTTCCACGGAGTGCTTCAGGATGGCTTCTTGGACAGGGGGGATTGTCCTGCTGCTCTGGTGCCCCAAGTCATCCAGCTGCCTTCCACGGCCCTCCGACCCTTCCCATTGCAGTGGAGGTGTCTCCAGCACACGGCAGCACTCCCAGCCTTGCTCAGCTCCAGGTTCTTTCTGGCGTGGTTTGGCTCCAGTAGGGGTGGCACGTGTCTCTGGGGACACCTGAACCACCCCACCCTCTTTCCACGCTCACATTTTCTGTCATCCACGCTGCACTGACACTTCCTGGCAGCTGCCTAGACCTGCCTGCCAAAGAATGCCATCCAATGAGTGTGAGTGCAGCATCCAGTAATAATATTTGATGATAAACATTTCTAGTGGTAAACAATTTGCCACAAAACCAAAAAGTACCAACTGTTCTCAGAGCCTTTTTTTTTCCCTTCCTGCAAATTCATGCTTCCCTAATCTTCCTAGGTTTTTTTAATCAGTTTGTTTTTCAAGCATTTTTTTTAATTTATGAGTTTATTAATTTTCCAAGAACTTTTGCTAGTAGCATGATTTGCCTGTGTTTTTCCAACAGGAAATGAAATCAAGACTGGTGAATTATGCCAATTGTCAAAACTTCATTAACAGCAGAGAAATGTTTTTTTTTGAGAAAAGTTGAGTTTTACCACCTGTGTTCTCAGTCCTGAAGACAGTTTTTTGTGAGGACTTGGGCAGATCTCCTCCCATTGTTCCACCTCTGTGTAACATGGGGATAATGTGTTATCTAGCCTAGAAAAAATACAGTTCAAAATAGAAATAGAAAGTCTGATGATAGGGATGGAAACTGTTCTAGCTGAGCCAGATCTTGGAGCCTTAAGGTTTTTACAAATTAGCTTTTGATGTCCAGTTCATGATTCTCAACAGTATTAAAAAAATAAGTTAGAGGAATAAAGACAAACAGAATGTGACAGAATCCCTCATTCACTTTTTACTCAGACAGTAACTGGATTTTCAGCCAGAGCTTGCTTATGTGCATGCTGAGTAAAAACTATTAGGGGTCCCTGGAGGGGCAAATAATTTTTTTATTGTAATCTGTGAGAGTGTCTTCTCTGACATTCACTGCATTGAATGGGTTGGATTGAGTTGTACAAGAAGAGAAGAAAAAAAGGCAAACAACCCCCAAACTTAAATACCACATTACTCAATGGAAATTTGCTTTCAGATGTTTTCAGGGTTACCCATGTGGGAGAATGGCGGTTGTTTATTCCAGCTGTATAGTACAAAATGTCTCCTTTTACCCAGATATTGCTAGGAAAAATAATCTTTCTTTTATAAAACACGTTAGTCCTACTGTGGCTTCTTTTGGTTTTTGTTGTTTGGGTTTTTTTTTTTTGTTGTTGTTGTTTTTCATTCTTTGCTTAGAGTTATCCTTTATAGGATTACTATTAGTCTCCTGATACGTGTAAAAGAACAGAGTTGTGTCTGTCCTGTCTTCTGGAGTTTGTGTCTAGTGTCACAAATCCAGGGAGACTGCAGGGTGGATATCATCCAATACAGCAGTGGCATGGTTTGAAGCTTTGAGAGTGGCATCCCAGAGACCAGAGAGCTTTTTTAGAAAACTCCTCAACAGCAGTGTACTCGCTCTATTAAGACAAACTAAAGGAGATATTAATTGGAACCATGTGTATCTATAACAAAACAAAAGGAAAAAATGTTCGAAGGAGAGATAGGATCAAATGGGAAGATTTGGTCTAACACATATTTAATGGGATGCTGATAAGCCTGAGCAAATTCACTGGGACCTGAAGAATAATCCAAACCAGCTTTAAGCGAGATTCTGAAATTGAAACCTATAAAGCATATCTTATAGACTAACACAGAAACTGATGGCCCTTTGAGGGTTTGGCATCAAGCCATCCAAGTACTGAATCTACAACAGATGGTGAGGGTGATGCAACTTTCAATCTGCTTGAGGGAATATTAAAAAAAGTTTAAATTGAATAATACTAAACTTAAAAACAATATTAAAGTGATACTTTTTCTTCCTGTCACCCCCAGTTAGAGGGAAGATATGAATGCAAGTGCATTTCCTTCCACCAGAGAGCTTTTCTTGTCTCTCCAGGATCGAATCACAAAGTGTCTCTCTATAACAGGTTATTTTGATTGCATTTTCTGCATAGAAAACCTTCTTCTGTAAAATATGTGTGAACTTGCATTCCTAGTTTATTATATGCCTGTTGCTGTTCCTAGTGGGCCTGTAATATTTACAGGGTGAAAAGAAGAGGGAACTTGTTTGTAGTGGTGTGTTCTTTGTGTGATTTGACAGAGAATTAGAGAAGGTTAATTTGGGGGTGGAAGTTGTGCATGGCTGCCCTGAGATAACATGCTGTAACATCACCAGAGAGGAAGCAGGAAGAAAAATCCTTGGAGTTCTATATAAGCAAAGTCAGGATTTTGATGGCAGTGTGTGGAAATTCACATTTACTCTCCACCAGATATTTCTTTCTCCTATAAGTTTTGGAAAAAAGCCATCAGGAAGTAATTTTTTTTTTTTTCCCATACCCGTGGATCCCAAAACACCTTTTAAAAGCATACATTTGGAGAAAAACAAATATGCCTCTGTATGGGCTGCAGCATACACCACCTAGATAACCATTGCAAAGCAGACTGGCAGACACCAGAATGTTTTGCTCTCCCAGACTTTTTTATCCTTATTAAAACAACCTACATTATCAATGTACCACAGACATAACCAGAATTGTTAATGCTTGCCAATTAATTTTGTTAGAATAACCTAAGTTAAGGAGGCAACATCAGATTTACCAGTCTGGGTCGCACACAGGGATGTCTGGAGCAGTTAAAGCAGTGTAACACAGAAATGAATTGAGCCCTTTTTCGACAGAGCTGTTTTTTAGCAACTTTCACTGTTATAAAATTGAATGACACATTTGTGAATTATGAATTATGGAATTAAGAAGTGCAGTTCTATGTAGCTCATACTTTAAGGGCTACCTCTACTGTTAAGTTAGAAAGAATCTCCTTGAAAAAACACATTTCAGTCTGACTAATGTTTCATAGGAAGCAGAGACTGTGCCATAGGGATTTTTTTATGTGGAACAGAACCTATTAAGCACCTCACGATGTGGAGGCAATTCCAATTACATTAACAGAATTTTCTAGATTTACTGGCAAAGTTACATTTCAATGTTACAACAAGTGGCCACCGGCATACTTTAAAGCCAAAACAGAATTCAAGCAGTCCCACCCTGGTAATTTTCTAGCCTGGTTTTGGATGCAGTTACTCAGAATTCCACATCCAGTAAAGAAGGCAATAACAACTTGCCTGTTACTTCTTCCTAGTTCAACAGTATTGTCTTCCTGGAAAACGTACTCTCGTAACTCAAAGTTATATTAACGGAAAATGGCCAACATAATCATCTTTTTAATCTGAATCATACCTCCCTTTAAGAATGCACAGAAAACCAGTAAATGCTGGTTCCTTTTGGTCCCCATGACGCACGCAAGACAGGGCAGAGTTGACCAGCTGCACTGAACCCACTGCAGAGCTCGGCCAATAGATTGCTCCACACTTGAAGCAGATGTTTCTCTTTCAGGCTAATGGAGCTCTTGCAGACCATATCCCTTCCCAAGAGAAAACACCAGCACAGTTGGAAGCTGGAAGGACTCATCTCAATAACAGAAGCAAGGTGCCAGCAGCATCAGCCACAGTTTATTAATAAAAGTCCATGAACAGAACAGCAATTGCATTTTGGTTTGGCTTGTTTAAAAGAAAATCCACATAAACCAACACTTTTTCTTCTCTCTGTGGCCCTCTTAGTTGTAGTGTGTCTGTCCTATAGCAATAGACTCCTGTGTGAGAGAAGAGGAAATTAATCTCTTGCTATTCGCCTCACTGTTACTGTCAGTCATAAAATAGGAGAGAGTACTGAATTTCTGTAAATACTCATTATTAAAATTCCCATCACATGTGATTGATACTCTGTCTATGTCCTAGGCAAAAATAAGGAGAACTTCATTTTATTTTGAGGGCACAGACTGGGTTTGATACGAGTCTTATACCTGGAAGTTCCTCTTCTAGTGTCAGTCCATTCATAATTTTTGTGTCGCTGTAAGAGAGAAATACTCATTATATTTCTCCAGAGGAGGAATGACAATGAACAGAGCTAGGCTTCTATACTAGACTTGGAATAAGAATTGTTTCCAATTCCTTGAAGCATTCTCTTTCCTCTTGGGATTTGTACATCCATTTTTGTCTAGTCAATGGTTCTGAGAGCTACTTTTAAAATGATAATTAGTGCTGGGGTTATATATCTTATGCAAATATGACCTGAAACCTGGAGAGCCAAATTTCATAGAAAGAACATAAAAGAAAGGAAACTGGGGAATAGTTTGCATTAATCCATTTCTGTTTTCCAGGAGCAGTGGCAAAGAATTGATTCTCTTCTCTTAGAGAAAATGTTTTAAATTTCTGCTAGATCTGGAACAAAAATTTCTCTACCTCTATCTCTCTGGGTTTGGTTTTATTTACATAATATAGTTGGGTTCAAACTTTATCTGGCTTCTACAATGCACACATTTCTCCCTGCAGAGACACAATGAGAGGACGTCTAGGGATTTGATCCATTGGCAAGACGACAAGGGTGAGGAAAATTAGGATGTTAGTGTCAGAATACTCCTTTTCAAAACCTTTAGGGAAGGTAGAGCTCTTGAAAAAACCTCACCACAAAATGGGAACTGTACTTCTATCAGCCCAAGTGCTGGGCAGCTTGCTGCTCCTGTTCCTTGCTATTCATGTTGAGTTTTGAGGCAGGTAACACATTAGCACTGAGAAGTTCCACTACACGAGAATTACACTATGGCCACCAGCTGTAAGTTTTTTTACCTTGATGAAACCTCTGTTATTGATGTAGAGGGAAAGAGTAGGTAAATCAGCAGTTTCCATTGTGGTACAATTGAAAGGGAATGGCAAACAACACTATCTCACATTTCATTGGCTGCATAGAAGTGTTGGCTTTTAATAACATCTTCTTAAGATTATTTATATAGTCTATTTGCCATTATCCATATCAGTTCATGCCCTTTGTGTATTTTAGATAACATTGTTGTGTTTCCTTTGACTTAACATTTGGTGTGCTGTGAATTTGCCAATAGTGAGAGCATATCGGGGTTGCCTTTGTCTGATCCCTTCCCCAAGCTGTTTATTAAGGAACAACTCATCATTAGAGAATGTAAATTCAGCTTTTACACTGGAGGTCTCTGTAGCTACACTGGCAGGGGCTCTTTGCCTGCTCTTCTTCTGTTTAAAATTATATGGCTTGTTTAAATGTTGAGAAATCTTTCTAGAGTGAAGTAAGTCAGGCAAAGCTCAGCACCTTTTTCTGACTGTGCAATGGGCAAACTGGAATTTCTCTGATCTTGCTCAGTTCTGGGAGTTAGGCTTGGTTTTCTCTAGAAAATTAGCCACCCACACGGGCCTTAATCAGATCCAAACTTCTTCTGCCAGCTGTAAGGGTCTCCTGACAATTTTTGAGCAGGATCCATGAATATCCACTTAATACACTAACCAGAGCAGCCTCCTGTGTATCTGTACTATTGAAGAGCTGGGATAAGGCATTAGACAAAACCATCTGAACCAAAAAAATATATATAGAAAAAAACCCTGAAGATATCATCTAATTGCAGCTAAACACTTGCCAAAAAATGGGAATGAATATTGGCTGGACTAATAATGACCTACTGATGCTGATTGCAAATGATTAAAAATGTAAGCATAAGAAAGAAAAGATGCTTTCAGACCCTACAAAATCTAAGTAACAGCTACACCTGCAGAAAGAGGTTCCTGAGTAGATAGGATGCAAACTATTACATGTCTCCCTGTCTACCTAAAAGCAAATATAAACAAAAAACATCAAGGACAGAAAACAGCTCTTCCCAGAGTACAGGCATCTATGAACCATTATATCAGCCTCTAAGCTCATCTGACTCTCCAGCCATTTGGGAATCAGGAAGAGAAGACTAGTAAAAGACTAGTACAGCCTCCTGAGATTTGTGAGGACTAAGAAAAGTATTGTGGTTTTGGTTTTTGGATTTTTTTCCCCCTTCTGGATCTTAGACTACACATTGATCCAATGGCCAAATCATAAATGTGAGGCTGTGTAACTTTTACTCATGCTGACAGCAAGGCACACAGCATTTTTATTTTTTGTTTTCAGTTTCTAATGTTAAAAAATATTCTGCAGTGTAGGATTTAATTTGTATTACAAGACAGCCTGCCTCTCCAGAAGAAAAACAATATTTGATGCAAAAATTCCTCCTCAGAAAGGCTTCCAAAATTGAAACAAAAGAGGAACAGATTATTCTTTCCAGAATCTATGTTAAGAAAGGCTCTGAGGAAATTCCCTCATAGGGGCTACCCAAGAAGTTATTCTCTCTTTTTAGGACCACAGAAGGCACCTAGGGTGTTCCTGTGTAATAAAAAATCAGTAACACCTGATTGTCAGCTGCACCCAAAAAGCAGCCACCGCCAGGCACCACAGGGATGTCATGGACTGGATGCTCTTGAATCAAGAGATCTGCAGGGCTGCACCCAGCTTGGGGGTCCACAGAGCATGGAGCTGGTGGAGCGAGACCAGAGGAGGCACCAAGAGATTTGTACAGTCTAGGAAAGGTGTTTAGTGTTTCCTGTAGGCTGGGGAAGATTGTGAATTAGCAGTCCTGGTAATTCAAAAAGGAAACAGCTATGTAATTCTGACTCTTTTTCCTGCCAAGTACCCCTGGGACAATGGTTACATTTCGACAGCCTGTTCCCAGCCCCTTGCTGATGGCATCTGTGTTTTTGTCCCCATCCTGAAAGCTCATCTCAGTTATTCCTCTGTCTGAACCTCTGATGCCCCTGTCTCTGCTGCCTCCCCTTTCCTGTCCTCCATTCCTCCTCTTTTCCTTCAGCTCATTGATCACCACCTGCTTTTCCCATACCATTTTGCAGTTTCACTTTTATTTCCACTGCCTGCTCAACAATTGATTTCCTTTCCAAAATTTGTATCAGAAGTTTGTCCTGTTCTTCATTGTTGATATATTTGTTGCTGACGTCTTTCTGTAAGGGAAAAAACAATCCTGTTTGCTTCAAATAGAATTTAAGTGCTTCATAGTGGAGAAAATGCCATGCTTTTTTTTTGTATTGCAAACTATCCACTGCTTTTTCAGGACTTTGGTTTTAATAAAGGACATATAGCACTAGAGGCTGGAGTAAAAATGGTGTGGAGTGGCATGCTCCAAATTTCATTTAAGTATTCTGAATGTGAATGCTCTGAAAGGCAAAAAGAGTTAATCTGAGGTATGCTCTAGGCTTTTGTGATAATGGAAGGCTAGAAGGGAATTCGTTTGTGGATTTCAACACAGAATTCACATTTATTCACTTCTTAACCACTCCCATTTCCTTCATCCATTCAGCCGATAAAGCTGCTATCTAAATCAATAGCTGTTAGGCTTAAGATATTTCCTATCACAGTTCTGGAACAAAAACATTTTCATTTGTTTCAAACTGGACTAATTTCCACTTCTTAGTGGAACATACATATATTCATATATCTGTATGTGCACATGTACACAAAGATACAAAATGGATTAAGACTAGGTGTATAATGGGAAAAATGGAACTGGAATAGTGAGGCTATATTAATGAATTTTACCATGAGCAAAAAGCATTTACCTATCCAGAGAATACTAATTTTTCACTGAACAATTGAAAAAATGAACATTTTGCTACCTTGGCAAAGGGATGTTTGATTTCTGAGATACTTGTAAGATTTATACTTAAATATATACTTCTGTAACTTTACATTTTTGTTGTCATGATGCCTAAAGAGGCTACCTAGAACAAAGGCAAGGCAGTGTTAAAGGAATAAAGTAGGTATTTATTGAAAGGCCTTCACAGGACACACTTTGGGCAGTACAAAAGCCTGGCCAAGGCTACACCCTAGATGGACTCCAAGTCAGGAGTTTTCACACTTTTATAAGTTTTGGTCCATTTCCATATTGAGGTTAATTGTCTAATTACAGCTCCAGGTGATGCAGTCCCACCCTCCCAGGTTGCTCTCCTCAATTCTCTGCTGTTTGCACTTTTTGGGCCCAAAGCTGCAGTGGTGTCCTTGGTTCTGGGGCTGGAAAGGATTGCTCTGTGACTGAACTGTGAGGAGAGCTTGCTGACACTTTCTATGAAGTTCAGAATCACACACTAATGCAGGACAGGATCTGGAAAATACGAAAGCTAAAACTTAAGCACCAGTCACAGTACTTTAATTCAGTGCTCAGCTTTCTATTTTGCATGTATCAGTCAGATCTGGTTTCATTTTAGGGTTTCAGTAACCTCTGTTGCTGTTCTGTTCTTTAGCAGAATTGTTCTGTGCTTGTGTTAGATGTCACTCCCTTGCCTTTTCCCTAGAAATTCCCCAGGAAGATTATGGAGGTGCTGTACACCTCTCTAATTTTCCTTTCTCCCTTGTCTTCATGCCTTAACTCTGGAGGGAGATGCTCTCAGGCCATGGTAATCCAGCCCAGCCATCCAAAGTTTCTGTTGCCAGAGTACTTTCTCTGAATATCACAGTCCTTTCTGAGAGCACCCACCCCGCTGTTCACTGACTCCTGTCACACTTCTGCAGCTTCATGGAGTAAATGAACTTTTCCAAACTGCAGTTGGTAGCAATAACTGACTCTGCATGCCAGGAAAAGTCACTGACACCTTCACCTGCTCCCTCCTCTGCTGCCTTCAGGTATTCCTGATCATTCCAAGATGTCTGTTTATTTATCTACTAAATTCCAAATTCCCTTCATTCATCATGAACTCATTTAATTTTCTCCAATAACTACTATTCCCAGTCTTCTCTATCTTAATTAGAGACTCCTTACTGAATCATTCTTGCTCTGATTAGTTTCCTTATTTGCATTCTAATATCCAAGTGTTGTTTTCCTCTTTAGTCTCTGTTCCTTTGTCTCACTTTTCATTCTTCTCTGGTTACAGCAGGTTTAGCTCAGCAATCAAATCAGAGCCTGAGGTGCAACAAACTGGTTGCCAATCATGCAGAGCTTTCAGGTGAGGTGGACAAAATTTAGTCCCTCAGCAGCAGTGCACTCATGTGCTCTCACCTGGAAAATATCTAAAACAGAGTGAGTCTTTAAGAATCTTATTTGATAAAATGAAATAAATCTCTTTTGAGCTCCTGTTACCTGTGAATTTTCAAATGACTATAACCTGGCCAAATTTGGTGACTTTGCAGAGCATGAATAAAAGACCAATGTAAAGAGCTACTCTTCTTTTGTGTCAGGATTGCTGCTCCCATAAGAATGTTCTCTCTTGATGGGGAAGATGGTAAGTAAGCTGTTCTTAAAAAGAATAATAAATCTCTTTTTTTTCTGCTCTAGTTTTTAATAATGATTGGGCAGTTTTGGCTGGACTCTTACCTCTTCTCTCCCATTTAACTAAAACAAAAAATCAATCTGAAGCAGAAAATGAGCCTGGAAACTTTCAACTAGAACAGTTGTTTTAGTCATGTTTTAAGTAATGGGAAACAGTGTTCAGTGAACTTTTATAATAAAGGTAGTTCCTACTTATAACAGAAATTTTAGTGTGGAATATGTGTGTATATTTCATTAAATACACTAAGTTGAAGTCCTTAATGTTTTTACTATGTAATGAGTGTTATATATTTAAGTCTAAGAAATGTACTGAAACTTACTGGAAATGAGAAAAATATGAGAACTCTTAAGGTGTTTCAGTTTAAACCAGTTCTGTAGGATGTACTGGATAATAAAATTTATTTCATAAAACGATGTCTATTTTAAAAATGTATATCATTGTAAAAGTCTGGTGGAAAAAAGAATTTTTGCTTGCTTGAGTCTGCCATGGATTTCCTGAGAATGAGCGCAATAATTTGGCCTTCTGTTTCCATTTGCCTTATCTTTAAATATTTGTCTATACATAATACTTTTCCTCCTCTGTTTCTTATGGATACTTCTAAAGCCAGGACTGTTCTTTAAATGGGCCTATTGTAATTTGCATGTTTGATGGTCCTACTTTTTTCTCTTGATTACTGGCAGAATTTAAAATACTGCTGTCAGCTAGTTTTTTCTAAACCTATTCTGATTCCATATGATGACATGCCTGGCTTGAATTGTGCTTTAAAACTACCCTAAATAAGCATAATCCCTTGTATGGGCATCACAGAAATAAGACTATGAGGATTTTGGGCTCCTTCACCAGCCTGACTGGAGCAGAGTGAATTTTGTAGTTGCAGTGTAAGTGGCAGCTATTGGTTTGTTGCAGACAACAGATATTTGTGATATTTGTTAATGCCCTGCAGCCCCTGTGGAACTGACCTAACAATGTTTGCTAACACGATCCCGTGGCACACAGTCCTGGAAAGCTGAGCTGATTGCTGAGCCCATAAATACACGTGTGTTACTCATCATGAGGTGCAGGCTCCTGCTCAGCCTGTGCCAGGATGAGATGGGCCACATGAAAGGGCTCTGTCCGAGCTTCATCATGCAGGTTGTTCAGTTCACCCACATACAAACCATTCAGCCCAATAGGTTCAAACAGACACCACAGGAATCTGAGATCACAGGAAACTTCCTTCTGTGGTCCTTTTGTAAGGATATGTTGTGTTGATTTAACTCAAACAGAAAGTCACTACTGCGTGTGTATGTAATTAAATGCCTTTGTAACCTTTAATAGTAAATTACCTGGAATAGTCCGGAATAGATTTAGAATGCAGCAATAACAGACAGTACAGTGTATGACATTGTGTCTTCCATTTTGACTTCTTAAACCTGACTACTTGGACCATTTTTTTTCTGTGTGTGCACTTTCCTATTGATAAAAATTCCTTTGAGCATGGAAGACTCCTTTAAGGAAATCAGAATTCCTGGATTATTGAAACAGAGACTTGTTGATTGTGGTTCTTTTATTAGACAGGTGAATTTCCCATGGGCTTAGAGTCCTCTATAAAAAAAATCACCTTTCTTCCAAACCACATGCTTCAGTAAAAACAAAGAAGCACCATATTTATCTGGATGTTTCATCTGGGACAAAACAGGCATTAGAAGGGGCCTTCTCCTCTGTGTGCTAAATGTCTGCTACAGCATAACATTTTCTGTATTACCTTCCCAGCCCTAATGTTTGGAAGGAAAAAGGTTAATTCTCTAAGTTCAGGTTTGGAAGTTCACTTGGCCAGGAGGGATGTGGGTTCAAAATGTCCTACCTGGGTGTAACTTGGAGATACACAGTAGTGCCCAGAGGTTTTACAGATCGGCAGCAGATACTGTAATGAGATAATTGGTCAGGAGGTGTTCCAAGCCACATGAAAAGAAAGCTTGAGAAAACAGCCACAGGGGAACTCCTACAGACTTTGATTTGGCATTAATTGAAAGCTTTTGGCCCTTGTGAGGGTAATTGTTATGTGAAAACTCTTGACTCAGGTTGAATTATCCTGAGGGGTTTGGTTTCTGCAGCTTCAGGAGTAAGCAGGAGCTGCTGTAAGAGATCCACAATCACAGTACTCTTCACTCGTACCTGGGTGAGGGAAGCAGAAGATTGTCATTCTCAGGCAGATGAACAAACTGGGAATTATTGAAAGTTATTGAAATAATATTGAAATTATTGCAGCTGAGTCCTGTGTCCTTAACTAGTCACTGAGAACATGTCCTTTGGAGATACTCGAGTTGGTTGGTTGTGCCAAGCTGACAAAGGTGTTTTCCATTCAGAGCACTCTCAGGAAAGCAATGCCACATAGAGGGTTATGGTCATGCTTCAGTCACGCTGTTTCATGAGAAGAAAGAAAGGCTCATTTGTGGGCAGACATCTTTTTTGGTCTTCTTTTGTTCTCCTTTTCTTTCTGTATTTTCTTTAGGTATTTCCTCAGGGAAGCCATGAGGCTGGGTCCTTTTATATGTTGGTTCAATAGATAGGTGAAAGTTTCCATATATTTTTTCCCCCAGTTACTGACCAGTTGAAACTCCATTTTGAGGCAGATATCCAGGAGACAAAGTGGTTCCCAGCAAAGTTATTTCCCTGATGTGTTTTCTTGGGATCTATTCCATGTTCTGAGTTGAGCTAGCTTTGAGTTTGCTTCAGTTGTATTAGTTTTAGATAAACTTGTTTGTAAAATGTGATAGGAATGAAAGGAAAATCTAGAAGCTGAAGCCATGTCAGGTGAGCTCTCCTGCAGGCAAGGAAATGGTCTCAGCCTAGAAAACTTGCAATCTTAAAGGTAGACTAAAGGTAGAAGAATGTGACAAGGATATGGCAAAATGAGAATACCTTGTATTGTGACACTACAAGGTTTCTATTTATGTTCAGTGCCCGATTTGATATCTCTGAGGATGGCTTGCATGACATCCAGATGCCACAGATTGTCAGTAACATAAGTGAGTTTGATAAATGAGCCATCATAGTGTATCTACCAGTGAAACAAAAATGGGAGCCACAGCTTTACTTGGTGTCATTTTTTGCAACTTTACAGCTTCAAAATTGCTTTGAAAATAAAATGTTACTTAGTTTTTGCTAAGTTTGAAGTCAAAATCACCCATAGTTAGTGTGACTATTTTAAAATATTCAAAAGTATAAATAACAGCTATATGTTACATGCATATATTTCAGCAGAAATCCCTTTCAGGTGCCATAGATTTAATCTGTGTCAGGAGGAAAGAGACCATAGAGAGCTATTATCTTGCAGTCTTATTTTATTTAGTGACTTCTATCAAGTTTCCTCTTCTTTCCCCATAGTATTGAGATTTAATTCCACTCCTGCCCACATCAGCCAAGTGAGACTTCAAGTTTGGGTAAACATTTAATAAAAAAACACTTATTATTATGTAGAGGAACTTTTTGGATGCTGTATCTCTAAGAAATTTTCCTTCTGAGTGAGGGAATTTGGTTTTTGCTAAACTGGCTATGGGCTTTGTTGATTTTTTTTCCCTGAAAAAGAACTTGTGGGCTGTTTGTGGTTTTTCATTTGTTTGTTTCCTGATTCTAAGGCAACACTTGCATTGATATTGATCTTGGCCTAAGAGTGCTTGAATTTAGGAAGCCTTCAAGACCCTTTATGGATCCAAATTTCTCATCCATTTCTCATTTAACCAGAGCTCCTGGATGGACCAGAGCTTAGCACACCAAAATGCAAGAGGAGTTAAGTAATCAGAAGAGGGGTATCTTTGGGTTATAAAATTTCACTCAGGGGTGTATAGAGTTTGTTGGCTTTTCCATGAGATGTTCTGTCTTTTAAATAATGAAATCTTGGATAATTTTCTTCACTGTTAGAAATTGTTCTTTTTCAATTAAAAAAAAATCAGTATATCCCTTAATAAAAATGCTTATTTACTTTCTCAGGCTTCATGAACTGGGAAGAGTCTTTATGATATCTATTTTTAAAATGACAAATAGGGCTTTATTTTTGGCAAATATCCATCAAATTTTAAACTGCCTTCCGACAATGATGATAAGGAACTTTACATCTGTGTTAACACTACTGTTGTTGTTGTGTCCTGAGTTTTTTGGGTTTTTATGAAAGAAATATTTAGATTTTCTGTGGGCATAACTAGACCTCAGAGTCAATTTTGTGCTACTGCTATTCCTCAAGCCAATGCATTCCTCCTTTTCCTCAGTTTATTCATCTGAATGCTGGGTACAAGAAAACTGCAGCTTACAGAAATGACTCTGAAGGTTTGCATTTTTTTCATAGTTGTATAAATACACACATACACAATAAGCTGTAAGTCCATATGAATGAAAGGCTCAGCAAGTGCTGTTGAGGGTCCCTAAACTGTGACACCTCAGAGCTGACATGAGCTGTCAGTATTGGCGCACTCCAGAAAGAAGTTGTTTGAAAGCCAAAGTTTCATGCTTCACTCATTCGAAGAAAACTAGACTTCCAATTTTTCTGAAGTTCTTGAAATTACTTAATTACTGTTGCTGTTTGCAAACTAATCCAATTTATGGGGCTGTTTGGCCAGTTATTTTTGTCACATCATTTTCTTCTTGATCCTACTGACATGAATAAGTACCTTTAAATTGTGCTGAATTGAAAATAAGTTTTAAATTAAGTATCCAGGTTGAATAAATAACAATAAACTACAGACAGGCAACCAGAAATGAGTCAGACATGATGTGATGAGTCATTCAGTGTAGAACACATTAGTTTGAATTGTACAGAAATGTAAGTTTTTAAGCAGAACTTCATGTGAAAGTACATTTGGAGTTATCAGAATTAGGAGTTTCTGTTTGGGTATTTCTATATTTTAAATAAGTGTATGTAAACATTGTAAACTTTCAGAAGGATCACTATGCCTTCCTTTGAAAGTCACTTTTAGGATATTTGAAAGAAAAGTCTTCAAAGTATTTTGAGCTACATTAGCTCTAAGGCTGTTGCCATTTTTTTGGTGTTGCTATTTTGGCCCCTCTGCACTAACACCAGCCTCTCCTGCAGCTGAAAGCACCCAGTCACTGCAACTCCTGGGGGTATTTATTTTAATTATTTAT
>VZTB01000308.1:451766-484742 GCA_013397245.1 Thryothorus ludovicianus | reverse complement strand
CACCATCCACACTGCAGCCAGCACAGGCCGTGTGTGAGGGAAAGCTGAAAACTCTGATCTTTATGTTTAGAAAAAACTGCCTCAGACATTGCACTGCTTCTCCTTCACTCTCAGATCCAGTTTTAAAGATACAAAACTTATTTCTGAGCTGAACAGATGAATGGGGACACAATTCAGCATCAACCCAGGACAAGAATAATTAATGAAAAACTAGTTCCTAATTTTCCTTCCATATTTTTGCTGTTTTTCTGTATCGATTAATGTTTTGGGTTGTATTTTTTAAGTAATGATTTATACACTATAAGCTAGAGAAGGCAAATAATGTTTTGAACTAGATTCTCTTCCTAGGCATTGAAAATCACTTTCCAATTGTCCCAAATAGTAAAATTGATCCTCATAGCTCTCATCTCCAGTTAATCAATATCTTTCCTACAATTGGAGGCCAGAGAGTGAGCTCAGCTTCACTATGGCAGAACTGAGGCAGAGCTGTGGAGTGCCTGAAGTCAGAAGGAGAAACGTCCTCACTGCAGGCTGAGGTTGACTGTGCTCTCTGTCATATTGGCTGCAGTGTGGTACTGCTTATGCTTCAGTTTTAAAGATCCTTATTTTTAATATATTGATGGCTAACTCAGAATCCTAGGAATCTTCATCCTTACTCTTCCATCCAGCTATTCTAAATCACCCATGACAGAGTTGTTTCATCTGCCCTTGAAGAGGAATCCTCTTTTAATAAACTGGTCTCATGCTTCTCTCTCCATGCTGTTAGAAAGTTTTAATCTTGTGTTGACATTTAACTGTCCTTCCTGGCAATTTAAGCTCATTATTTCTTGCCCTGTTACAAAAGAAAAAATACTACCTTTTTTTTTTCTCTAGTTACTTTTTATATTTTAGGAAGCTGCATTTCGTCTCGATGATTTCTCATATTTGAGTGCTTTGGTCACTTAACTTTTCCTTAGGGGCCAGGCTTGCATCTGCTGTGGTGGTGGCAATGAGAGCCTCTTTCACCATTCTTTCCCAGTGCTTGTACGGCTGCTGGCTCACAGGTGCATAAAAACACTGTCAGGAAAGATTCAAGGCTGAATGGATGTGACGTGCTGACGTCAATGACCCAGGCTTCAAAACAACTTTATAACCTGGAGAAAACAGAGAGAGTCTATAAAAGCTGTGGGAGTAAAATCTGTTGGTTTCTCAGTGCTGCATAATCCTTCCTCAAACACAGCCACCCCCCAGCAGCCCCACACAGCTTGCTCAGCCTCTGGCTACCAGCTACATGTTCAGGCTTGACTCTTCCTTCAAGGCAGCAGACAAAATAACTGTGCTCAAAGCACCTCTTATTTCCTTGCTGGAAACCCTTTTGGATGTGTTTTCTTGCACTCCTTCAAGGCAGCAACAGGCTCATTCTCCCTGGTGTAAGACAAATGAGGATACAGTCCTGTTGCTGCCTTCTTTTGTATGTCCTCCGGTGTCTTTATGTCCACCCCAATCTGGTGTGACTGAGAATTTGTGACCATCTTGCAAAAGGCACCTAGCTGAGGCCTGGAAAATGAAAGCTGTTGAGGAAGGGTTTTCCAGGCCAACTAATTCTTACCAGCTGCTTTTGATTTTCCTTGGAGTGGGCTGTTTTATATTCATTTTAAACCTGCATTCCTGGGGCCTGTCAATAAAAGGTGTGCGTTCCCCCCACCTCTGGCCACAAATTCTCCTTTGTGTTGACTATATCATCTGTGTGGTGAACAAGATCATTGAACCAATCCAGATGAAAATGTATTCAGCAACAAAACTAACAATGAATTTTCTGCACAGCCTCTGCTTTGCAGTGGGATGGCACCAGTGCCACAGGAGGAATAAACTGGGGCTGGCACAGGGCCGAGCATGCAGAGCAGCAGCCTAGGCTTAACTGAGGTTACTGACCAGCCTTGGCAGAACCTGACCATTTCTTATCTCAGCTAATTAAATCTCAGCCTTGCCCCCTCTCAAGAGAGCTGTTCAGTGGTTTAGGCTTCTCCCTCCACCAGTGTGTGTGACCTGTGCTCTCAATGCCACCATGCTCTCATTATTATGCAGGATGTCACTTTATGCTGCCTATCCCAGCACACCTACATCACTGGTAGTGCAGTTTCAAATGTGCTTCTCCCCACAGCTTTGCATTCTTAAAACTTGCTTTGATGGGTCGTTTTTTCCTGGCTTGTCCATGTCTTTGGAGCAGATCTTTAAAGTGAGGTACATAGGCTCAGGAACAGCAAAAGCAGCAGCTTGAGAAGGGGGCATTCCACATTTGTAACCTTTTTGGACACTAACACATGTGCCAGACCAGCTCTGCTGAAGTGCCACGTTTCAGCATAAGCACAAGAAACACTGCACCCCTACACCAGCCTGGGTTTCTTGCACAGGGCTTGAAGTTTAGGCACAGAGGTCCATGTCTTTGTGAAGTTGGGTTTAACTGAGTGACCCTTCGTAGGAGATGTGACCACGCAAGCAGCTGAGTTCACACCTGAATTTTCAGCACAGCATCCTGGTTGCATGATGCTAGTTCGTTTTTGCATCTTTACTTCTGCAGCTCTGTGCTCTGGATCCCATGAGATAACCTTCCCAGGTCCAGGGAATTCCATTAATGTTCCAGTGCTCTCCATCTAACACAATGTACTGTACAATAACACATTATATTTTTCATCCCTGCCTTCCAAATTGTTGCCTTTCACTAATTCCCTTTTGCTTGTACTAGTAACAAAAAAAAAGCACCCTCAAGTCTGTCGCTGCATAATTTTTCTTATCAAAGTCCTTTTCCCATAAAACCCTATGTTGAAATATTCAGCAACCTTAGGAGAACATGTGACTTCCCCTCCTCAATTGCTGCCTGCCAGAAGTTGGCTTCTCTATTTAAAATGAGACCTTTAGACCATTTGGGTTTTATCTACAATAAGTCCACAGAGGAGGTTCCTCTTGACCCTGCAGCTGATTGTGAAGCTGTCACAAGGAGGGAGTTATGCACCTCAAGAAGGCATAAATCACAGAGTTAATCATAATCAAACTCAGGAAGTTAAGCAGGAATCAGTTAAAGGCACAAAACCAATCTAGCAGCCATTGCAGCTGCCCTTTTTGCAAATCCATCATTTGGAAAAAGATAAGCATCCAAGGAAAAACAAATGCCTCTTGCTTGAATGCACACAATTTCCAATACAGAGGTGGTTGCCTTGAAATCCCAGCTCTAATTTAATTTGCTTTATTCAAAACATTAATTAGAGGTGAGGATGGAAGAAGGAAGGGGTTGTTTTGAATTTTAAGGGGGTTCTGTTGGGCTTTTCTGATATGTCTTTAGTTTGGACTTTCTTTGGAAGTGTTTTGAGACTTTTTGTTTTGTTTTGGTTGTTAGGGTTTTTTCATCATACTTACACAGTTCTTTGTCCTGCCTGATCCAACAGAGACTATCACAAGAGAAGGTTTTCCAGTCTTCTAAAAATCAATTAGATATTGGACTGAGTGAACACAGAACTGGGCTCAGAGGCAATGTGCAAAATTTAAACCTGAGTTATCAGTTGCCAGCTGAAAGTCTAAATGTAAAACCTTCTTGACTCAGATTATTGGGTCCCTTTATAGGAATGTCTGTCATCTTTACTGTAGCTGTTACTCAAGAGCAAATGTAGTATTGTCCAGGCAAACAAAACTACAGGAAACAGGTCTTGGTACAAAGATTATTCGCTGCTTGATTGAAGTGGAGGCAGCTAAAAGGATAGGAATCCAGTTTCACAGCAAATAAAAGAAAACCCATTGCCTTTATGTATTTATGTTAGGTTTTGGTGGGCTTTGGTTGGTTAATTGGGATGGAGGGGTTTTTTGATATTCGAGGGTTTTTTTCTGGAGGTTTCTTTTTGTCTGTTTTTATAAGTGTAGAGGGACAAAAGGAGGCTGGAAGAACAAGAGCTCAAGAGTAAAGACTGCAACCTGTCTGCCTCATCCAGGGTGAATGCCAGAACCAGCTGTACTATTGTCTTCCCTTGCATACTTTTAAAAAAGGTTTTTAAAATGTAGTGCAATGTATCCTGGAGAGAAGGGGTGGGATTCAATGTCCAAGGTGAGTTTCCCATGGAAATTTGAGTGTGGGAGCATTTCCCAGCAGGGCCCGTGGGTGTTAACTGTTCACACAGGATAGAAGGTCTGCAGTAGGAGATAGAGAGGAGCCCCCAGTAAGACTGATGATCACCTCATCCTCATGGTACACTGGCATCAAAGAAATTTCTGTGGATACGTTTACTTTTGTCCAGGAAAAGGGAAATAAAAACTTGCTTGTGTTATGGAAGTGCCTTAAGCACTGAATTTCTCTGCTGTTATTTTTCTTCTCTGTGCCTCTCATCCTGACTCTGTGTTTTATTCAATTTGCTTTCTTTACTGGAAATTCCATTTTTCTTGATGCAACTTGCTTTGTGCCTGGTACTGTTCCACAAAAAGTTTTGTTCTTCATACATCAAGAGTTTGTGACAGAAGAAATAATTTCATTAGAAACCCCCTGACCAAGCTGCAATTGGAACACTGCATCCCAGAGCTCTTCTGTAAAAGAAGAGAGAATTCATATTGCTGTACTCTGCTCCTGATGGTCCTCAACTCTAATTAAAGATGCTCTCCCATCTGTGAAACAGCTCCAGCAAGAAATGTGAAAGCATTTCCAATTGTAGTATAATCACTTCTAGCCTAAATGTTTCTTTAATGCTGCCTCTTTTGTCTAATTTGGGAATAAAATCCTCCGTGCAAAGAGTTTTGGGGTATGGCTCTTTCTGAAATGTCTGGACTCGTGTTCTGTGTTGTTCAGGAAGTCAAATTAGGTGACCACAGTGCTGCCTTCTGGTCACAGATCCAGGTAAAGATTTATATTTACCCTTTCCCTTACCCTTTTCTCCTACCACTTTCAAAGTGTAAAATCCAGGTATGACACAGTGCAAGGGCTCTGTCTGGGACATCTTTGTCATCCCCCTTTTTTAGATATATTTTTCAGCTACTGCTCCCCAGATATCTCTGAGATAGCAAGAATGCATACTGAAGGTTTGCTCTCCAGGACAGTGTGCTCAGTTGTGTTTTTTTTTTTTGGTTTGGAGTTATTATATCTTAAAAAAACCCAAAACCCAACAAAACAAACAAAAAAAGTCGCAAAGCAGCTATATCCCCAAAACCTTGATTTTGCCTTACACAGGTTTGCCAGAAAGGTTTCCACCTTTGGCTTGCACTGACAATGATCTTATTTTCTGGCTGTACAGTACATTGCAGGCAGAACTGAACAAGTAGATTAAAAAATTTGAAAGCACTTGTGACATCAAGGGATAGATTAAATCACCAAGACAATTGAATAATATTTTCAGTAGAAGATAACATTGCAAAATTATTAAATCCATAGGCCATTTTAACTGTCGTATGTCCTCTGCTTCAAAATATTGAGGTCAAAGTACCCGAGGCCTCTGCTGCTCAAAACTTCACATTGAATTAGCTGTCTAGGGCTATCAGGTCTCCTCTGGAAGGAGAACATAAAAAACCTCCAGTTTGAATCAAAGTTAAAACACTGAGTGCTTACAGACCGTTTTCCATAGAGGCTGATCCAAAACACTTGGTGGAAAGGGGATGGGTGGTAACCCCATGGTTATTTATAAGAACAGCTATTTTGTTTTACTTCAGACATTGTGAGTCCTGATGGTTATTTAACTTGCTGGATTACCAGATTTCTGAGTATCACCAATCCACTACCACGGAAGTTCCTTCTTGTACCTGAGAAAAAACAATATAACACACATCAGAACAGGAGAGGCTGCCACAGAGTTCCCAGGGAGATAGTGGAGAAGGCAAAAGGAGGTGGCCACTGCAGGTAGGATCTACCCATATGGAGATATTTCAGCAGGATTCATGTCCCTGCTCTTTACTTGGCTGGAAAAAAAAAAAGATGGTCTCCCAGGGTCACACCCAAGGCTATTATGCTGATTTGAATGCTAGTAAACCTGCGTTCAGTTCCTTGCTTCATGCAAATTCTTCCTGTGCTGACAAGCAAGCCATCCACCTTCCCTGTTTGTCACTTCCCTGTCTATAGTATGGAGATAAAAGCCTCCCCATTATCTCAGCACAGACTTATATTAATAAGAGAGAGAGGTTCTCTTCTAGGATAATTTTTTTTCCAAGTTTTTCTGCTGACATAATAGATACCAGATACTCCTGGAGAGAGAGAAAATAATTGTCCTATAGAAAGTAAACGTAATTAGAAAAGTCTGTAGAGGAAACTATCTGATGGGTTTTTCCTTTCTTTGATTCCTCTTAATTCTCTGAAAATGATTGATTTCCGGATGAGTTGTTGACTGGAATAGTATTATTGTCTTACAGAAGGCTCACCAGACCTTATTTGTTATTCGTTTTGCTATGACTCTAAGAGATAACATCACACCTTGTGTTACTTAGACTTGGAAAGAGATTCCAAGATTCCACGAGAGAGTTCCATTCTGTTATTTGTAGAATAAAATTAAGTACCCCTATCCTCACTGGAAAATCAAAATCTGTAGCACCTTAGTGCTAGACTCATCGAGCTAAAATTTCAACACACATTGTGAAACAAAATCCCAGCTCTGGTTGACTGCTGCAGGAATAAATCTGTGGCTGCAAGAAAACACTGTACAGGGAGAATGAGGCTGGGATGTGACCTGGAAGTAGAGGAGGGAGAAGCAGCACATCCCAGATGAGGAGAGTGCTGCAGGGCAGGATTCCTGCTCACTGCCTGCAGCACTGCAGCACCCATGGG
Organism: Thryothorus ludovicianus; assembly: GCA_013397245.1. Taxonomy (NCBI): domain Eukaryota; kingdom Metazoa; phylum Chordata; class Aves; order Passeriformes; family Certhiidae; genus Thryothorus; species Thryothorus ludovicianus. The sequence goes on along the minus strand of VZTB01000308.1, from coordinate 477,982 downwards.
CCCTGCCTGGCCCAGAGAGCTGCAATGGGCATTCCTTCCAGAGCCCAGGGTCATTGTTTTAGCTGGCCAGAATCCACAGCTGAAATACAAAGCCTTTGTCTCCACCTTTATGGTCAGGCCTGTACTGTGCTCTGGTCACCTGGGGTTCAAAGGCTGATGATCCATAATAAGGTGAGTATTTTCTTGACCACTAAGGTGGCTTTTCTGAAAACACTGAATATTCAGCATGTTTAACCATGTATACACCCAGCTGCTTGTCTGTGCAATGAAAAGTTAATTTAGTGTTTTGCTAAGTGATAGAAAAGCCATCTATATATTTCAAACCAAAATGACAAAATAACTTGGCCTATTTTCTTAGCAGGATCACATGGTACTAAAAATGTTTTATGGAGGAAATATTTTAAGCTATAAAATATTCTGTTTGTTTTTTTCTGCCTACTGAGATAACAGCAGAATGTTTTGTCTACACATAACCAGCCTTCAATAGCTGCTGGAAATGTAATATTGATTCAAACTTCTTGGAACTTCAGCTCAAAAGAGACATAATTTATAATGCTTTGGATTAGAAGTTTCCAAGAAAGGAAAGGGGGTTTTATGGGTTTTCTTCTTTTTTATTTTTTTAGGGTTGTTTTTGCTTAGAATTTACTTTAAATTAGTATAGTTGTACTATATTAATATATAATATATATAGTTAAAAATATACTATATAACACAATAGTTATTTTCTTTGGATTTATTTCCATCTATATTCTTAGACCTCTTATTTAAACTGCTGATACTATTAACCACCAGCAATATAACTAATTGTCTTTATTATGGTAAGAACTCAATGCCATTTATGAATATGATATTTTTTGTTAGATTCTAGGTAAACAGTCTAAGGCAATCCATGGCTGAAGACTTCACAGTTTCAGTATCCCACAGAACAATATATTTTATTACACAAGCAGATAAACATTACATAGGGACAGCAGATTTTTTTATTTGGTTGATTTAATTTGATTTGGTTTATTTAATTTGTTTAAATATTAAGTAAGTGGCTCTCAGTAAAAAATGGAAGGAGATTATTTGATTTGGAAAACAAACAACATGAAAGATGAGAAGGGAAGAAGCACTGGAGTGAATTCAGCAGGGATAAGAGAAAGGGAAATAAGGAAAGCGGGAATGCTAAGGGCTAAAGTGAAGCATCAAAGAGAAAATTGCGAGGAAATATATAGAATGAAAATTGTAGCAAAATTCCTGAACACATCATAACTCATGAGATTACCAGTAGTTATTGTATTGGTCCTTCTCCAGATGACTGTGGGGTTTTCTATTAAATGTGAGGGATGAGATCAGCATAAAGCGATCTTGACATCAGGAATCCAGAAGGAACCTAAATTCACTCCTCTTATCCTCATGGCAGCTGAGGTCCCTGGTATCTGCAATGTTCCCTGGTAAGGGAAAGCAAGGGAAGCTGTGCTCATCTGCTAGAGAGTGGATCTGTCACATCTCATACTTCAGTGGTCACTTTCCATGCCTCTTTAATCAAAACATTGGCCATAACAACATGAAAATTAGGTATGTCCTTTGACATTGGTAGTGGTTCAATCACAACTAGTCAGGGGCTATAAGAATATTTGGAAAAAATCGTTGTTTCCCTATACAGCTTTTAGAGAGGAAATCTCAATCTGGAGTCTGGTCTTTCACATTGTTTTTTAACGAAGTCGAGCCCGTTGCCATCTGCCAGCCTTCCGGATTACTTGGGGAACTTTCATGTTGCTATTTCTATAAATTGATACATAATTTAGGTTTTATTGCTGGTTGGAGTTAAATCCAATATTCCCAGGAGGTTGTTCCTGAGCTGGCTGGCCCTTGCTGTTTGCCTGTCTGGCAGCTCTGTGCTGTTTTCACCCCAGTGGTCCCTCAGGCTCGCTGGATGTTGTAGTTGGGCACTTGGAGACAAGGCCAGGCCTGCAGGAGTTCAGGGTGACCTTTGAGAGAGAGGCTTTAAGGTGAAGGAAAGGAGCCGGTTCTGATGGAGGGTTTGGACTCAGAGTTTAATTCCTGGCCCAAAGGCCTGTGAATGCAGCAAGAGCTCCAGCAGAACTCCCACAGCATGGCTGCTGGGCCTTGGAACCAGGGACAGGGGAGGGAAGGAACACAGGTGACACCAACCAGGGACGGGGGAAAGCCCTAAGGGACAGAGGACACTTGGATGGCCCAATGTATCTCCAGGGGTGGGAAGCATCTTTTAAATTGTGCCAAGCACTCGACGCCCTTCTGGGATGGCAGGGTTGAGGGCAGCACTCATCAGGGGTCAGGATGTGGAAGGGAGGAATGATTGACAAACCTGGCAGGGAATCATCTGAGAGGGGCCTGGGGTATCTGAGACAAATCATGACATCACACCACAACAATGCTAGATACTCACCTTGAGGCATTTCTTCACTGATTGCAAGGAGAACATAAGTTACCTCTTGCTGTAGACACTGCACAATCATTATCCTTTTAGAGCAAAAACCAAAAGGAAAAACAGTTAAACACATTTCTTGTCATAAACCTGAAATCTGGAGCCAGTACCTTAAAATGCAAGAACAAGCCATTAAAAACTGCCCACAAACAGGAAACAAACTGTTTTAATTTGTTGCCAAAACCAGTTTATCAGATTAAGATGGCTGATTGGCTTTCCTAATCTGGTCTGTGATCTGCTGTATGGGGATGTCTTTGTGTTGCTGGTTTAAGAGCCTGAACTTTAGTTATGTGAAATAAATTTTTGTTGTTCTCATGAATTAAGTCCAAGGAAAGTAGAATTTCATTTTTACCCTGCTACCTTTAATGTAAACCCTCCAGTATAGCCAATTCTTACAGCAGAGTTATGGAATCTGCCCTCGACTCCAGGTAAGGATGTGGAGAATTGTCCTGCCTCACAGGAAGGATCTGGACAGGTTTGAGAGGTGGCCCCGTGTGAACTGCATGAAGTTCAACAAGGCCAAGTGCAAGGTCCTGCAGAGGGTTGGAGCAATGCCAAACACAGACACAGACTGGGGGGAGAATGGATTGAGAGCAGCCCTTGGGGAGAAGGATTTGGGGCTGCTAGCTGATGAGAAACTCAACAGGAAACAGCAATGTGCACTGGCAGCCCAGAAAGCCAAACATGTCCTGGGCTGCATCCAAAGCAGAAGGTCCCAAAGGTCCAGGGAGGGGATTCTGTCCTGCTCTGGTGAGAACCCACTTGCAGGTCTGCATCTGGCTCTAGGGTTCCAGCACAGGGAGGACATGGAGCTGCTGGAGTGAGTCCAGAGGATGAGAGGGGTGGAACACCTCTGCTTTGAGGAAAGGCAGATGTAATTGAGATTGTTCAGCCTGGCAAATGGAATGCTTTGGGGAAACCCTAAAGGGAGCCTACAAGAGAGATGGAGAGGGACTTTCTATAAGGGCACATAGTGACAAGACAAGGGGGAACAGCTTCAAACTGACAGAGGGTAGGTTTAGATTGGATACTAGGAAAAAATTCTTCCCTGTGAGGGTGAGGAGGCCCTGGCAGAGGTTGCCCAGAGAAGCTGTGGCTGCCTCATCCCTGAAAGTGTCCAAGGCCAGGCTAGGCTGGATGGGGCTTGGAGCAACCTGGGATAGTGGAAGGTGACCCTGCCCATGGCAGGAGGGTTGGAACTGAATGATCTTCAAGGTCCTTTCCAACCCAAACCATTCTCTGACTCTGTGGTTTCTACTCCAGAGATCTGGCATTCTAGTAATTGTTTAGCTACTCTTACAATGTTGTAAAAATGAACTTATGTTTGTAGAGGGCTCTGAGACCATGAGATGAAAGGTTCTGAATAAGTACAAAGTATAATTATTAGCTAGTGTTTAACAAGGTTTTATGATTATCACATTGCCTGTGTAAAGAGTATTTATCTTAGAGCTAATACTGGGTGAGATCTGAGGGCATCCTACACTACCTTTTTGCACTTCCACTGAATCTCATCTAGGAACATTTGAGATCTTTGTCTTCAGTTTGGTGCAGCTCAGTCCAAAACTCTCAAATGAGGCTACTTTGTTGATAAAACATTGTTTACTTAAATCTTGGAAACAATCAGGAAAAACCACTTGATTTCAACAGCTGCTTTTACAAGGGTGTCTTGGCAAGAAGTAGTCATTTATTAAACCATCAACACAGAATTAACAAGTGAAGGCACTCTTAAAAATTTCTTCAGATTCTCTAAAGAAATGCATATTGTAAAGGAAACCTCTAAGTTTGATGTATCCATGTACACTGTAATAGACACTAAAGAAATCTATTTCTGGCTCAGTTCCTGGATTTCTGAGGAGTTTTGCAGTAACAGGGTATTTACTTCCTCCTTACTGTTGGTATGTGACCACCCCAGCACGAGCTGTATGATGTGCCATGTGACAGTGGTCAAGTTATAATTACTTTGCTTGAGGATTTTTGTTTCTGGTTCTTAGTGTTTCAATTATCATTGTGAATGCAGTTCATGCACTGCATATTTGAAAGGAGTTTTTTAAGACAATAAAACTCAGCAGGTAACAGAGGTTCCCTTTCATTGACATGAATATTGTGATCACACGTGCACATTGACCTCTCTATATCCTTCTCACACTGTAAGTTGTTGCTCATTGTATTTACTTAAGATTTGTGTAGTAGTTTTGATGGCAATAAGAATACAGAATATCTTTGTGCTCCATGTGAGAATGGACACTCAAAAATTTCTGCTTAAATGTCTGTAAGTTCATTTGAGCTTCTCTATAAGCTGCATAAGTTGTTTTTTACCTCATTACCTAAGGAGAAAAAGAGTTTGGTTTTAATGCAGCTGCACAGGGGTTAGAGAGAAAAAAAATTAATTACAGAAAGAAAAATAAAAAGGATGATTTAAAAGCTTATAGAGTCAAAGAGAATTTGCTAGTCTTCAGTATTTCAAAGTACTTACCATGAAGGTCAGCATGTGTCTTCCTCTTCGTTTGAAACCTATCCAATTTCCATTCACACGCAGCTGCTTCAAATGCCTTTTGTTCATATACAGGTTTGAGCAGCTCCAGAATATTGTAGGGGAGAAGGGAGGAGGAACATCCTGAAAAACCTGAAGGCCTTGTCCTAGCTTGTCACAAAGCAAGAGGGATATTTCTGTGAAGGTTGTCCCAAGGATGGGCAGAGCAGCAGTGTTTCCACTGGCTAGCTCTGCCCAGAAGAGCTGTAAACAGAACCTTCTCCCTCTCTGGTGCCAGCAAGGTGCAGATTTGTAATCATGGCATTTACAGTTCAGCTCTGCTCAAATAGCTCCTGTGCCAAAAAGAAGGGGAAAAGAGCAGGGAAGCAAGGAAGCTTCTCCAGATCTCAGCACGGGGGATGGAGAAAATCTGATGATGAATTCATTACAGGCACAGACTATTTGTGGCTGAAGTAAATATTTCTCCTGGGTCAGATCCTTTTATCTTCTCTGATAAATGAACTGGCATCAGTGGACATATCAAAAAAGGGTTTATGCTTTGGCTTTGCTTTATCCAGACATACAGACAGGGGAAAGACTTGTATTTTTCATTCAACCCAAGACCTATTAATCACATCTTTGTCTGTGTAAGCTGTGAGGATGAAGGTCTAAAACACTAAAAATTTTAAAAAAAGGTGTTTTCCCTTTACCATTTTGCCTCAATATCTACAATGCAATGCTCTGTCCAAGAGAAGCAGAGAACACCCAGAGCAAATAATGCATAGCTCAGGACACAGCTGACTTTCCAGCACGTCTATCTTGTCTTTGCTGAACTGGAGGCACCAAATCAATATTAGGGTGGAGGGATTTTTGGGGGGATGAGGGTTAGGTTGTTTTGAGTTTTGTAGATTTGGGGTTTTTTTTGGTGAGAGTTATTTGTATTGTGAGAAGATTTCTACCTTTCCTTGATTAAAAAAAAGGTAAACCAAAAATACTCCAACATTTTTTTGTAGTTTATCTGTGCGTATGACTGATTTTTAGTGGCCACTGGGAATGTCGCATGTGAGATGATGATGCTCTTGCAAGCTTCCAGTCCAAAAGAGAGACAGGGAACAGCAGGAAACAACAAATGGAGGGCAAGCTCAAATTTAGAGCAGATCAAAAGAGTCAATAAACAGCACTTCCAAACCAGCAAACATCTGTCTGTTACCACAGCTCTGTTGCAATAGCATTTCCAGAGGAGAAATAAAGAAGGCCAATATAGAGCTCTATTCGCTGTGTTTATCCAGCCTTTAAAGCACTAAAACCATCCAATTTGCAAGCTCAAAACCAAGACAGCCTTCTCCCCTGGCCTGTGTATTCAGCTAGTCTTGAGCAGTGCTCTTTGACATGTGTGTGGGTTATGATGCCTTGCACTTGCTTTTGGCTTTGCTCTTGGTTCCACCTGGGCTGCACTATGATTTTTAAGTAGACATCAAGTGATTGCACTTAGCTTTAAAATAAACCAAGAAATATATCAACAAACAAAAATAAGCAGAGTTTAGCTTGGTTTCACTAAGTTGTGGCTTTGTAGGACTAGCAAAAGAAAACATGATGTATTCAAAAGCATCCACGGGTGATGCAGAGTATATGTGACAGATGTGCTAAATAAACTGATGCAGTATTGTATAAAGCTGAAGTTACCTTCCCCTTTAGCTGTATATTCCCCTTTAGCTGTTATATTCCCCTTTAGCTTGTTAACACCTCAGAGACACCTAGTCTGCATGCCCTGGAAGTAGGAGAGTTGCAGCTGTAAACAAGCTGGTTTGCCCCCAGGAGTGGAAGGTAGGGGGAAGGAGCTATGGACAGTTATATTTTTATTAAGGATTTTTTGATCATTTTTCAAAAAGAAATCTGAGTTCTTTGAGGGCAGTAGCTTAAGACTTTGAGGGAAATATTCCTGCCTATCTAGATACTGATTTTCTATCACAAAACAAAAAGTTGCAATCTTGTTTTGCTTCCAAAGTAATTTCCAAGCCTTTTTGCTTCTGTCAAACCTTTTTGGCTTCTGCCTCTTGGCATGGCTGTACCAGTTTCTCAGAGTTGTTGCTATTTGGGGAACTTCTATTATATCCTAAAATACTTAGTGGGGGTTCTGTTTGGAGTTGGGAGGGGAGGCAGGTGTGGGAGGGCTTAAATCTTTTGGTTTCTTTCTGTGCAGTGAAACAGGCTCCTGCTCCCCGTGGGCTGGGGAGCTGTGCGAGGTGGGGAGAGCCTGCTTTCAGGGCAGTGAAGTTGCTCTTACAGCCACAGTTCTTTAATGAAAGACAGGAGGTGATAATGGGGTGAGTCACCCAGCCCACAGCGTGTGGAGTCTGTGTACAGCCTGTTCCTGAGGTTCCATAAAAGCATTCCTGCCCCCAGGGACACGCTGGATTAGATTGTGCTCAGCACCTTCTGAGTTTTCCTCATGGTACCAGAGCGTCAGCCCTAGGCTGTTTTGTTTAGGAAGCAGCTCTAATCAGGTCTTCCAGTCTTTTGGGGGTTTTGTTGGTTGGGTTTTTCTGGGGGAGTTTGTTTTGTTTTTAAATTTCTCTGTACCTTTGGTGTTTCTAAAACAGCTGCTTAGGCACCTGTGGAGCAGGAGCAGGATAGTGGTGAGTGGTCTGTTTAAAATTCTGCAGAGTGTTTTAGGAGCTTTAGAGTAAAAGCCGATATTGATAAAATTGAAACTTTAATAATAGACATTCAACAAGTTCAGGGCAAATTTAACGCTGCTGCAGTGTACCTCTAAACTGACAGGAGGTTTTATCCTTATTATTTGCTTTATTATTTATTGTTTATTTGGAATGGAAGAATTTTTCTTTGAGTTTTTTAGTGTGATCTTTGTTAGGGGATGTTGTGTCAGAGGAGCTGTATTTTTTGTTCAGTTTTTGTTTAGAGGAATGAAAATACAAGCAAGCCATCAGGCGAAGAGCAGTGCTTGAGTATCTGTGATTTCCATGCCCCTCATCTACTTTCTCTATTTAAGGTCTTTTCCTTGAGCTTAAGGGTTGGCTCCAAGATTAAAAAACAAACAAACAAAAAAAAAAAACCCAAAAAAAGGACACTAATTTTTTATCAGAAGGCTTCTCGGAGAGTCATGCTAAGAGAGTTTATGAACAGTTTCTGGCTGACTCACTACAAGAAGTTGCTTGTACTGAGAGGCAGCAAAGGGCGAAATTCATCAATGCCCTTTTTAATAAATCATTTATGCCCTTTTTAATAAATAATTGGTTAGGTGACAGAGATTGCTAGGCTTGATCAGAGAGAAATTTCCCTGCAAATAACTACAGGACCAAGTTGTATAATAAAATAGGCTGGTATAAATCTCTGGAGAGGCTGCTGATGTCCAACAGTGCCAATAAGTTACACTTCCCATGGTCTTACACACAGTTTACGATAGCAGACCGCTTTGGACAAATAATCTATGCTTCAAGCTTTATACTTGGTAAATGATGCTGCATTAATTTATGTAAATTAAGCAAAGGACTGCTCTGCAGTTGTGTAGCCTCAACTGGCACAAAAGCTACTGAAAAGCCCAAAAAACTACTAAACTATAATCCAGATTATCAGTCTCCCCAAGAATAAATTGTGTCAAACAAGTTGTCCTTAGATTTGTTATTTGCTTTTAAATTTTTTACAGGGAAGGCAGATACTTTTAAGAGTGTCAAAGTTTGCATCTGTTGAAATAATCATTGTGCACATGCTTATCTGAAGGATGTAATGTAATTTGCTTAAGTATGAGTATGTAACAAGTAAAATGGGAACATCTATCATTGGTGTGCAGTGTGCCCAAACTAACTGAGAGTCATTGATTTTAATTGTTCAATCTTTCAGCCTTAATTTTCTGCCAGATGGGTTCTCTGTGCTGTTTTAAGATGGGCTTACAGCCAGATGTGGGACACAGAAAGCCACAATGATTTCTCCTCCATAAACGGATGGTTTCAGAAATTATTCCACCCTATCAGTTTTAGAATACTTAAATCCCAGTGCTTATTTCCCAAGACAACTTGGCATCATGTATGAACCAGTATGGCAGAGGCATAACCATGATTTCCATCTTTCTGTACTATGTGGCTGATGGCAGCTCCCAGTCTGGGGCACCACATTCCCTGTACTTTTACCCATGGCAATGGATATTGACAATCTTCATTCAGAACTTTAACCTGGTCTTGGGAATAGGTGGAAAGATGTCAGCGGGTAGAGGGGAAGACAGAGGCACCTGGCCCATCCTGACTGCACAATTAGGGCCTTGAGGGCAGATGTAAAATGAAGATGTGTGTGAAGTCACTCCATCAGCAAAGCAGTTAGAGATGCAGCAGACATGGAGGCTCTAACAGGCATTCCATTAAACTTTCCACCCACCAAGATGCTCTCTTCTACAGTAGGTGGCAATGGGGAGAGGGTGTGGTTTGAAAGAGTGGGCTCTGCATGTCTTCTACAAATTTAATGTGCTAACAAGGTCCAGCACAGTGCCTAAAGCATCTCTGAGAAGTGGCAAGCATTGGGATGGCTGAAATAATTTCTCTGCTTGATATTGTATATCCTAACTCTCCCAAATCTTCTTTCAACTTCTCCAGAAAAAATCTGTCTGCTTTGTGCTCTAAAGAGCCTCCTGGTATCCTTTTATCTCACATGCTTTTATACTTCCATCAGACACCTTCCTTAAGCTTCCTCATGTTCGTGCCATCTCTCCAGTGCCATCAATGGCCACTCTGCCCATGGCCTTTCTGGTTTTTAGCTCTGACAGCCTTCACACGTGAGAGTGCACAGCCACCAACTGGTGTTTGGGATTTGAGATGGGACTAGGAAGCAGCCCTGCATTTTGGAAGCAATTGTCTCGTGGAAGGCTCTGCCTGCCAAGGCTTGAGTTCTGCAGCACGAGCTGCTCCTCGTGTTTGGCCCAGGGCAGACACAACATTCTGCCTGCAACTCTCTGAGCAGCCAAGGCCTAAATGCTTCTTTGTAAAGACTGTGTTTACTTTATAGGAACTTAAGACATTTGAAAAATTTGATTTTAATCAATAAGATAAAGGTTAGCTAGATATTTTAGGGGATACAAGAATGGTTTACTTTATCCTACATTTAAATGTTAAGGTCAGTTGATAGAAAAAAGACAGTGCAGAAATTAATGGAGTGTATATATAAAATGGGAATGGTGTCAGAGCCAATTTTCTTAAGTGAGTACTGCTGACGTAAAACAAAATAATATTTTTTCATTGTTGTGCTCTTATGAGTGCTTGTGAACTTGTTGGAAAGACAGAGATGAAGTTTAGGGTATTTTTGGGTGGGTATGTACAAAGAATAGGTGCGGATTTTAATTTTCATGTTTATAAATCACTTCAATAGTCTTGACCCAAAGAAATTTACTGACTCTAGTGCTATCTTTCATGTAAAATAGCATGCCTGTACTCTACAGCCTTTAAGGATCTATTTTTTCTCCCACTGTATATTGTAGAATTCTATCCTTCCCTAATATGGTATTTGAGAGATGTTTTAAAAATAAATCATATTGACATTTGGATTTAATTATAAATTTCAAAGATAGGAACACATAGTTTATACAATATTTCAGCATGATGCTCATCTGAGCAGTACACAATGAAAATTTTTATTAAATTTACTTTATTCAAGGACTCCAGACATTTAGGTTTTTGGGAATTTGTATATTGATATGAAAAGAGATCAAAACAGTTGCCTGCTGAAATCAACAGCTGACTCTTCTGTACAGAAATAAACCTGTGGGATTGTCAGAGGTTACTCAAGGCGTGGAGTGAATGCAAGTTAACTTTTCTTCACCATTTGTTAGATGGTTTTGTGAAAGAACTACAGAAATTAGTTGTGGCACTGCTGAACCTCAAGAGAGATGAAAACTGGGGGCTGTATTAGCAGTGGAGCTGTGATTCCTTCCCTTTTTCTGGCACTGCAAGGCCAAGCCCGCAGTGTCCCTTTCAGTTTGGGGCTCCCCAGTACTGCCATGGACCTTCTGCAGTGAGTCCAGTGGAGGGTTTGGACATTTCGGATCTGGAGGTGCTGAGTGGATAATCAGCAGCTGAGAGCTGGTTTTGCCTGATGGGATAATGAAGAGAAGAGGAGGAGCCAGGCTCTTTTCAGGGGAGTGTGATGGAGTGGAAGAAGTAATGAGTCCAATTATGTGAGAATATTGGAAGCTCCAGTTCAACATTAGAAGAAGCTTTTTGGGGATGGTTAGACACAGCTACAGGGACTTAGAGAGATTAAAAACTCTCCATTCCTGGAAAAGACAGAACTTGACAGAACAAGGGCCTGAGGAATCTGCTGCAACTTTGAGCAGCAGGTGGGATTAGGTGGCCTCCAGGAATCCCTTCCCAGCTGTGTGATTTCCTACTTTTCAGCAAGCAATGAAAGAAAAATTAAAAGCAACAAGCAATGCTAAGGTCACTAAGAGTTTACAAAGACCAATTAGTGTATGACATTCTAAGGCTTTTAACAGCCATGTATTTCTGCTTTTGCACTGAAGTGTGTGCCTCCCAAAAACTGAGTGAGCACTCTGGTGAGCTGGTGCTTGTCCAGGGTATCCCAGAAATACTGTACAATGCAGCATGTTCCTGATGCTCAAAATTCTTAATTTATGAAGAATATTTTGCTTACCATCCATCAGTTAAAGCTGTTTTATTGTAGATATTTATCCCACCTTCTCAAGTTCCTCTGTACTTCAACTTTTTTCATCTCTTCACAACTTTTTATAATGTTGTACACTCTGAGCACACTTCTTTATGCCAAAGATTGTGATAAGTTCAAAAGAATTTTTCTTTAAGGCTTCCAAATTGATCTATAAGACACTTTTATGCTATCTCCCAAAATACTCTGATGTATGGGAATCTTCCAAAACTATAGTCTCTGGGGTAGCATTAATGACTTCCTGGATGTGATCCAACAACTTGCAGGGCTCTGAAGGATATTTTGCCTTCGTAATTTTACTGCCTCTAATATTTTGCAACAGTTCTGAACCTAAAATGCAGCTGAATAAAAATATACAAAAGAGAGAAGGAAAATGGGAATGGTGAAATAACATTCCATCACCACTTTCTTGGAAGGAATTGATGAGACAGGGAGTAAGAGATTGCTTGAGGCATGGAATCAGGCAGCTGGATGAGGTGGAGGTGGGACAGCTCAAACTGCAGGTATAGAATTCTGTTCTCCTGGAGAGAGGGTTTGTCTGGTGAAATTAGGAAAAAAGGACATGGGAAGGCAAAAACATGAAGAAAATGAAGAATACTATCCTGGTCATGGAAGCAGGGTGAAGTTGGAGGAAGAAAAATTGCTATTTGTTAGGCAAAGTTGGAGCAGGAGCTTAGCTGGAGTAGACGTAGAGATTAGGAAGAGTAGCAAAAATTATTAATGAAACTCAGAAGACATGACAATAACTGTGCTGATGAAAATACCTCACAAATTTTAAATATTGTGTTCAGTAAGGGTTTTTTCCCCTCTTGTTTACATGTTGGTGAAAATACAGATTTTCGTAAAACTCTGACAAAAAGTCAATGTTAAGACATGGGGAAGTGTGAATAATTACAAACCATATGTCTGAGATTGACCTCTGCAGAGGTGCAACAGGCACTTCCACTGAAATATTAAACTGTTCATAATGTAATATAGATTAATAGAGTGAAATAAATTATTGTCCATCTCAAATTAAGCATGTGCATAATCTTTAAATGTTTTAAAGACATTGGACCAACTTTTATTATTCTGAAGAATTAGAGTAGGAATGTGTTGGTTAACAGGTTCTGCATGATTTATCTGTCAGTCAGATCTTGAAATACCTTGATCTGTTTTATATGAGTAGAAACTTTAGGAAACTTGATTTTTGACTCTTTGTTGGATCTAGCATTCAAACTGATAAGAACAGCAATGAATTGAACCCTTTCAGCCAAAATGAGCAGCTAGTGACAGAAGTGTGGAGAGATCTCAAGGGACAGTTCAGTGGGAGGCTGCAGTGCCTCTTCCTTTCTTGATGCAAATGAGAGGAAAAAACCCCAGGAAATGACAGCAAAGCCTCATGGACCAAATCACTCCAGGATTAGATCCCAGCTCAGTTCACTGCAGTTGCTGCCTTGGTTTTCATGGACAACAAAGTCTCTGAGATGCTTGTAAAACTTTAAACACCAAAGTGCTCCCCAGGTTTCCAGTGACCGAGTTGTTACTTTGCAAATTTATGAATCTTCAAAAGGCAATTAAATTTGTTCACTTACTTCCATAGATTTTGTTGCTGTTGGCTTAAGAGGTTTTTGGGTTTTTTTGCATTTAAACACTTAATGAGAGATTTATTCAATCTTCTAAGAACACAGCTCAGATTTCTTTAGCAAGTGGATATGGAGAGCTGTCAGACAAGTTCCTGTTTTAATTATAGTGCCAAATCTGCACTTCTAAAATTTTAATTTAGGTACTGGCCATATCTTCAGTGACTAAAAGGAGTTTGATTATATCCAGTAGCATTTGAAGGAAAGCCTGCACCTGAGTTAAAGTTTTTGTCAGCTCAGAAAATAAAAATATTTCACTCAAGCTTAACCTGTGCTTCTTTATATGCATGAAGATAATCTATTGCAAAATTTTAAATATTGATTTCCATTAGGTTTCCCAGTATGAAGATCCAAAAACGGTAGTTAAGATCTTTGGAAAAATGCTTTCCTATGGTCTATAACACATTTTTAAATATAACATATTTAAAACATGTAACAAATTTTTAAAAATTTAAAAATTTGAAATCAAACAAATGAAAAAGCCCCTTGATCATAAGCATGATAGTTGCCTTTTGTATTGCAGTAGGATTTCTACACCCATCAGCATCCTGGGAAGCAGCAGCAAGCCTAAACCAAATAAACTTCAGTGGCAATTTCTTGTCCTGGCTTACAAATATTAAAATTACAAATGTCTAATTAAAGTACTTCTTAGAAATTAATTCAATATTGTTGTTTGATAAAGAACCATCTTTATTCAATATTCAATATATTATGGCTTTAAATTTCTAGTAAAATATTTGTATTTTTTTCTTTTAATACAACAATGACAAATTTATTTGGAGACTCTAATTTGAAACTTTTTTTGGCTGTTTCTGTTTGTACTGTGTAAATATTTGGAAAATAAATAAATATTATCTTAGTCTTTTGGAAGATATTTGGAGTTTCTACATGAGAGTAAAAGACTTTAACCTTACTGTAGAGACTGTAAAGGCTCATATACATCTGACTTTTATATCAGCTTTTACACACTTTGATTTTATAAAATTATGAAAGAAAAGGTGTTTTCTACTGACTGACAACTTCATAGTGATTTTTTTACAATCATGAGAGGGTTTTTAAATTATTTTATTGATGAAATGTTCACAAAGTCTTCTTGATGAGGTTTGAGGTGATAGAGGTGATATAGTAAGAAAACATTTTAAAGCATAATTTTTGTTAGTAAGCAAACTGCAGCAAGAAAATCAAATGTAGGTCATAATGCAGCATATGCAGAGAAAATCTAATTTTTCTATTAGCTAGTGAAATTAATCAGGACAATTGTTTTCTTTTTAGTGTTTTTTATATTTTTCTTTAATAATTTCTGTAATGATCACACTCCTTCAAAACACAAGAAAGAAATAGAAACACCAATGCACCAATAACTTTTTTTCTGTCTGTTTCTCTTGCAATCCTCTGAAAATCTTAACCCAGTTGAAGCCTTCTTTAATCCAAAGTTTTCAGAAGAACAAACAATAGCTGGGTGATCTCCATTTTCTCTGTGTGCCTGGAAAGACAGATCAGTACAGGACAAGAGTGAAAATGAACCAACAGAACTGGAACTGCTGTTAATATGAATAGAGAGGTTGAAGGGGGGAGCAGACTGAGTGTGCTTTGGGTGCTCTTCCAAAAAGGATGACAAATGGATGTGCCCCATCCTGGCCTGTTCTCTACAAAAATCACTACAGAATTTGGGTGGGAAAACAAAGTAAAACTTATTTTAACTTTGGATAGAAAAAAAGAGCATGTCTTCTGGGTGCCAGACTGGTGTTCTCAGGTTGTACTTGCATTTACAAGGTTTCAGCTCCCTCCTACCTCACTGGGCCTTTGCAAGGAATACATTGCACTGCCAAGAGCCACTTTAAAATCCATTAAACATACGTAAAACTGTCAAGCCCATTTCTTCTGCTTCTCTCTGTTCCGTAAGAAGCAAGAAAAAAACACATTTGTTTTTAAAATCCTCACTTGCTTCCTTTGTTGCTAAGATGTTTTTGCTGTAGTTGAGCAGCTCTGCTGCTGTTATAAGCCCTGTGCATTTCAGTTTCCGGAGTGGAAAACCTTAACAGAATAATCAGGACAAACTCACTTGGCTTGACTGCAGCAAGCTTGTCGCCCAGGTTTCAGACCCAAAAGTTTTGTTTAAATACTCTGCATTTCCTCCATGTGGAAAGCTGCAATAACTGGAGCTGGAGCCTTCCTTCCATTTTCTTTTTTTGCTTTTTCCTCTTTTTTTCCCTTTTTTTCTGGTTTCATACATTCATACTTCTTGATCTAATTCTCATGTTTAGGAATGCAAGACCTGTTGAAGCTGCACTCCTTTCTCTTGCAAGGCACAGCCTCCACTCCTCTCCCTGATACTGTACACACACGCTGATCATTGCTGGGATTTTGTAAGCAGAAAAGAGCTGTGAGAGTGGCAGAGGTGAGACCAAGATCCTCTCCAGAGCTTCCCTAGGATAGATATTCAATCATGGCCTCTAAAACTGTGAATTACTGCAGTTCTTAAAATCACCAAGTGCTGAGTCAACTAACATGGCTCTTAATGAACACGACAGGAACAGATTTC
Source organism: Thryothorus ludovicianus (assembly GCA_013397245.1). Classification (NCBI taxonomy): domain Eukaryota; kingdom Metazoa; phylum Chordata; class Aves; order Passeriformes; family Certhiidae; genus Thryothorus; species Thryothorus ludovicianus. The sequence continues at coordinate 462,215 of VZTB01000308.1, read as the reverse complement.
AGTTTCTGGGGGGTTTCTGCCCCTCCACATCAGGGCAGTTAAGCTTCTATATTATAGGAAACGCTTCCTTAACACACTATTTCCTCAAATAACATTACTGTGTTTTCCTTAACATACTATTTCTTAAAAAACAGGCAAGGATTTCTTTTCCCTCAGGAAGTTGTTTGCAGATCTGCATTCCCAGGCCTTTGGCTTGCATGGGATATCTGTTGCATGTAAATGACAAAGCAGCAGCTTGAAATCCCAGTGGTTTGTTTCTCTCCACATCTTGTTAAAGACAGAGGAAATACAAAAATCATTGTTAATCTAATTAAATTAATTAAACTCTAAACAGTCAAATTAAATACTTATTAGTCAAATAACAATGCTGCTAATACTTCTGGTTGCAATTATATGCAGGTAATGTACAAAAAAACTCTGTGGTATTTATCTTTTTCTTGCATACTACCTTTACCCTTTCACTGCCCCTCTGGGTCCAAGGCTTAAAAGTTTCTGTTTGGCAAATGTACAGGGCTTGGCAAGTGATTAGCACCCCAAGCCTTTTATCAGGAGGAAGAGGAGGATGTAAGTTGCTGTTTCTTCCTTTTTTCCTGTTTCCAGGTGTGGCCATTTTAATGTTTATCAACATGCTCTACACCTTGTTCATTTACTTCATACTGCAGGTTTCATGTTGAATTCAAATTTACCACATCCATTCTATGTGTATTGAGTATTTTTCTTTTTTTAATCCTTAAAATAATGTTTTTTAGCTGACTGTGGCAGAGTGGTTTATAGCCCTGGAATCATCCTGCACCCTTGCTCCTATTGCCCTGTGCCTGCCACACTTGCTTGCTGTAACTGATCCAAAATCATTTTAGCCAAAGGACCAGAGGCTTTTTCTCTGTGTTTCCACCTGGTATTCAGAGGGGAAAGCATTTCATTTTAGTAAAACAGACATGGCCATACTCTTCAATGCAGTAGATTCTGTGTGTTTGGCATGCCTGCAGGGAGAGGTGAAGGTAAAGGAGATGCCCAGGTGTGAAGTACTACCTCATTCCTCACTTCCGTGGAGATGTGAAATCCTTTACTTTTTCTCTTTTTTCCCCACTTTCACTTTTTGTGTGGTGTTGCTATTCATAAAATCTCTTTTGTTCCAAAAGCTATGAAGTGCTTTCTGATAGGACAGTAGATTTCAAAGAGGATTCTTCTGGACTCCTCAGGGTTTGCAAAGGAAATATTTGGAACAAATTGTAGGTTGGGGACAGCCAGAGGAGCTATCATAATTGCCACTACATTTGGAAGTAAGCTTCTTAAGTAAAAACCTTTTTAACAAATTTATCTATTTTTGTTTATATACCTTTCAGTGTTACAGGTAATAAACTGTCCTTCACTAGGATACAAGGTTTCTCTCTGAAAAAAATATTATTATGATCAATTTTTATTTATGAAAACAGTCAAAAGTGTATGTTGTCTTATGAGAGAGGTGGATATGACCCTTCTTGTACTTAGCCTGACTGGTATCCCCTCCGTATGCAAGCAGGATCCAATTCATAAATTGGGTGGTGGTATTAAGGTGCTGTTATGCTGGGCTAGCCCAGCCCAAGCCCTTCCACCTTGCAATTGAAAAAGTGGATTTTTACCCTGTTTCTACCTGGTTTTTTTCCTAATGTTTTAAAATTTTGCTTTTAATCTATATGCTGTCATAATGACTGCAGCCTGGAAAGCTGCAACATTTCACCTGTTTTCTTCAAGGTGCTGGGAAACTCATGCAGTTTTTTTAGCCTGCTATATTTATGGAGTCATTTTGAAATAAGAATTGTCTAAGAATGCCTCCAAGAGTGATTCTTTTAATGAAATATATTTATCAAAAACCTGAAAATGTCTTCTCTTGAGGTGTAAGTCAACCAGCAGAGAGGCAAATGCGTGAAGAAATGAAGAACAGATACCTGTCTGTAAATCTGGTGCCATGACTCTACAGAAAAAATGGCTCTGCAGAGGAATTTCAGTGTAAAAAAGGTAATTTATAGGCTTGAAGTAATAACATATTTCGTATTTTAAAACTACAGCATCTAGACAAAGGATGGAAAATTTTGGAAATGGTGTGCATATTCAAATCAGTCCTACTTAGCTTTTATTAGGAGTATGAGGCTGGCATGTGACAGGTTATGAGGAAGTAGAGAGCATTGAATGGTAACTTCAAACAGTCTCTTTTCTCTTTGGTTATAATTTAGGTGTTTTATAGAAAGCAAATTGTCAGATACTTTCAATAGGAAAGAGCAGGGGAAGGACAGGGAAGTAATAAGTTATATGAGATATCAACCATATTTCCATCAACAGAAAATGACTCATGATTCCTAAAAGCCTCCTTTATACTAGAATACATTGTTAAGAATTTTGTTTAAAAATTAAACACAATGTCTAACATTTCAGCAGCTTTAGCTTCCTGGCTTGATTTCTAATGAACATTTAATAAATAAATCATATATTTCAAAGTTTGGATTCTCCTCAGAAGAGCCTATGGGCAGTTTTGGTGGGATATTGTTTTTCAGTGCAGCCATACTAACTTGCCAGCTGAACAATGCTTTTGCAAGCAAAGCAATGAGTAAGAATTGTGCTTTGAGCTGGCAAGTCAGAATAAAGCACCTTGTGAAAACAAACATGCAGACAAAAAAGCCTCTGCAAAATGCAAAGCAAAGCTGATGCCAAGATTGCTGTTCTGAATAGCAGTGTACAGCAGCACAGTGAGATTTCAGTCTATTCACCACCTGTGAGTAATCCTCTAAACAAAGGTATAAATTTCACAGTAAATCCTTCTGCAAGGGTTTCTAAGCCCTGAGAATTAACAGGAAAATATACAGTGCACAATTCAATGTGATCTATGGGGAAGAAGGAAGGCTAGAAGATAATCCCTCTGCCACTTTCTTGTCACACTGGCTACTTGCACATATTTGCATAAAAGACCCAGTTTCTTTTCTGCTGCATTTGACTCCACAATCCACATCACAGGCACTGGAGAACTGGACACTGGAGAAAAGGAAAAGTCCTCTCTGGAAAGGCCTTCCAACCCTTTATAACTAAATTCTGGTGTCAGGGGCGGAGGCTCACAGAATTTTTGGAGCAGCAGAGCCACACTGGATCCAAGAGAAGCAGAAGGTGGACACATCATGCAGTGATTGCTGACAGACTGTTTCAGCACAGTGACAGAAGACCACACCCCGGTGATATTTCTCTATTTGACACATATATGGATGTATATGTGTTGAACACCAGGATAGCTGTTGATATGGTGATGGCAAAGAGGCAGGAAGGGCCTTGGTAGGGGTTCCACAGAGATGTTTATTGCAGCCATGCACTCAGACTGCCCAGGGACAAAGGCAAACCCCATGGGAAGGGTCCAGGTTCAGGTATAGGGGGGGTGGGGGCTGGGAGAGCATCAGGGACCAATTTTCATTTAAATAATTTATCAATTATCAAATATCAATTGTCAGGGGCATGGGGGCAGCACAAAGGTGGGGATAGGGTGTGGGGGCCAGTGGGGAAATAGGGAGGGAGTGACTGAGGGACACAGGGATGGGGTTAACAGGGCTGACTGAGGGAGTAGAACAGGGATATATTGGCATAACAGAAACAGAGGATCCTATGAGAAAAGCCCCTTGTTTCTCTCCAAACCAGGGAATGCCTCTCAGGGTCCACCAACCTCCACATATATGTGTTTTATCATTTGCTTTTAAAAATTTAATTTAGCCAGATAAGATCTGGCATCTCCCATCTTTAGCAATGGCTGTACAGGGTTGAGTGACCAAGTGGATTATTCTGTTCACGTCAGCTCTCATCCTTCCTCAGGTGCCATTGCTCAGGCTCCCCCAGACAAGGTGGCTGCTGGCTGTGAGCATGAGCTTCCCCCTGAGCCGAGGCCAAGCCCTGGCTGGGAGGGTAAGCCTTCGAGGGAGCCAGAGCTGTGCCAGGGAACATGCCAAGAGCAAGGAGGTAGAGATGGCTGTGGCCCAGCTCTCAGCCTGTGTCCTGGCCTTATTCTGTTTACTGGAATAGACAGAGCACACGGCCAAAGAGGTCAGGAAGAGAGCACAGCGCTGAATGTTTTTAGCACACTGGGGACATTTGCCCTGCTGGCCTTGGCAATGTTTTCTCATGCACCACTTCTGTGCATATGCTCATTCCCTTCCATGTCTTGCTTTCCCTCCTTCCCCTACCTGCCTCCCCCTTCTTCATGTATGTCTGAGTCAGATGGTCCAGCAAAAATCCTGAAATTACATTTCATCTTTATTGGGTCCTCTAATGATTCAAATAATTTTTTGAGTTTTTATCTGCTTTATGAAGGACTAGGACTTCTGGTCCAGGACCCTCACTCAGACATGGAAAGGAGGACTAATACTCTACCACCCTTTAAAAAAAAACACATTCTCAGGAATGTATGAGACTGCAAAATGCCACTTGCTGCCCTGCCAAGGAGCCTGCAATAGTGTCTGTACTGCTGTGAACTTCTGCAGAAATCACGTAGTTGAATTTTTGGGTTGGTTTGATTCCAAGGGATTACAGAACTCTAATCCAAGCCACCCTGCGTTGCACACCACTGACTTTCCCACTCATGCCCACTCTGGGTACAAACACAAATTGTGGTCAAAAGTAGAGAACCTTGCTAAAAAGGGACAAATATTATCACAAGTAATAATACTAGAACTGAATAGCTCCTCCAGTTACTGTGGCAGCAATGTGGGTGGTTATGTCATCAGAGAAAAGGCAGTGGCAGAAAGGAAGGGTCTATATGGATGGTTAAGGTGAATTCTCTCTGGTTTAAGTGAGTTAACATAGTGGAAAAAAAATGCTCCCGTGGTGATCTATGAGTTCATACCCTGCTGCCTTCCAACAAGGCAAGAGCTCCCCAATGCCTGAAGCACTTATTTTTAGATACAGTAAAGGCTGTATAATCGCTGGAGTGCTTGAAAACTTATCCACCCTAGTTTTGTCTGTTTGTGATGGTGGAAACCTGGTGGAGTAGTGAGAATTGCTTTCAGAGTACCCTGAGACAAACCTTTAGAGCTGAGAATGCAGCTTGATTTGGGCCAGCAATCCTCTGGGCACACATTGGTTAAGCCTTGCAGCCCATGAGCCTCAGTTAGAGGAGCTGCCAGTGAAGAGTGTGCATGCATGGGGGCTATTTCAATTCATTTTGCATTTTACAGAAGAATTAACCTAAGAGAAGTGGTCTTAGCAGAATGAAGTGATGACTTGTCTTTACCAGTCAATCCAGGACAGGGATCTAAAAAGCCAGAAAACATCCTCAGAAACATGGATATAAAACTAATGCAAGAGGGAGGAGGCGTGCAACTCCAGATTCCAACACTGGAGAGCTGACTCTGCTTTTACAGTGACATCAAGGACAAATTGTCTGCTGGCTTTGAGTCAAACACTGGCACAGAACTAAGATAATGGGAAAATTTCCTTTTTATTTGACTTCTTATTTTTTTAAAGTGGTTTTTATCTTGCTCTTTTAAAAGTCTGTGCCTCTGTTCTAATAAGTTGTTTTTTTTCCAGGATCAGGGATGTCTTGCATTCCTCAAGTGCAATTCACTCCCAATAAAACGCTCTGTGTTCCATATCAACCATTTATGTTTCCAAATTGTAAACCTGACAGGTTTAACAGTTTTGTTCTTGTTTTGCACTAGTATGAAGCTAAGACTGTGAGGTTAACATTTAGCATGCTGTGGAGAGTGAGCAGCTCTTTTTGTATCCATGACTTTGCTCTGTGATTAAATTAAACTGGCAAAATAAACCAGAAAAAGCAGCTCTCTCCTGAAGTGTCTGAGGTCTAAACAGTTGTGGTTTTGACAATCAATGGAAGAAATAAAGATAAAAAATATAAACTGTATTAATAGTTATTAAATTTGGGGTGTGGTTTGTAGGGGTTTTTTTTAAGTGTCCTATAACAAAATATAGTGCTGACTGGGGACAAATTAAATACTTTTCATTTGCCTGATGAGAAGCTTGTGGTTGTACCTATTTAAGCATTAGCTAAACCTCCCTTGAACAAGGAGGGTATTTTGTTTGCATATTTAATTTCTGCTTAGTAATCAAGAGTGTTTTAAGATTTACAGTAAGCTGTGTTTTGATTCTCAGTAGATAAACAAGCTGGGTTTTATATAAAGCTAATGCCTGTAAAGCAAGCACAAACTCTAATTCATTGTTCCAGTGGGGAAAAAATACAACTTACTATGAAAAATCACACTAAGGGATTGATCTATTCATTTATCTATTTTATTTAAACATAGACACATAGAATGATTTGGATTAGAAGGGACCTTAAAGATCATTTGGGTCCAACACCCCTGTGGTAGACAGGGAGACATTCCAATAGACCAAGCTGCTCAACAAACAGGCAAATGAACCTATAACTAAAACCACATTTTCTATAACACTCCAAAAAAACCTGATTATCTGATACTGGGAGCATGCAGAAGAGCTTTCTAAAAAAGTAAGAACTTAAACTTCATTGTAAATTTAGTGCACTTAATTCCACCTCCCCAGGCACAATTAGAGATGTGGAAAAGAAGTGGTGACGTGAATAGACATGAATTAAGGAATTAAAATAACTTTGTAATAAAATGCCATATCCAAACTGACCTCCATTGATGGAAATAATTTGGTAGAGGGCTTAAAAAGGTGAATCCAAATGGTCTCACATTTGGACCCCAAGATTGCACTTTGGCTTCAGATCTAACATCAGTGCCAGCAGGCATGTTCTGCACTCAACCAGAGGGCTACAGCATGACCTCCTTGACTTACTCTAGCTTAAATCTTTATTTCCATAAATAAAAGAATTATTCTTGAATAAAGACTATTGGGTTATCCAGGTAAGGTCAAACAAGACCACGGCTAAGAATTGATAATGTTTGTCCTATGCTTTGAGGTGATCCTAGGTCACCAAAATCTGATAATTTTATTTTCCCCCCAGAAAGTCTATGGCATGTTTTTGTATTCATCTCAGCAGATTGTGTTTGGTTGAGTTCAGCACTGCCATGAGCTGGCAGTACAGATTTCTGGTCTGGTGCCAGCTAATGCTCACTGCAGATGTATCTCAGGACTCCCGTAGGCCACGGAACTGCTGCCCTACCAAGAAATCAGTTTGTGTTCCTGGTGAAATAAGTGCAAGTTTGGGTGCATTGGATTACTTGGCGTGTTTCAAAGGTCAGATCATGGAGAAACATCAGTGAAAATCTCCCAACAGTGATGATTCCTCTCTTTCTTTTCCACCAGCTGGGAGAAAACAAAAAAAATGAGAGAGAGAAGAATTTTCTGGCAACTGCACCCTTCTATTTAGAGGAGGCTGATTTACTTGTATTGAACAGATCATTGTTCTTTCAGTTTCTGCTCTTTTCTCATTTACACAGATTTCAGTAGTTTGACTACTTTTGTAGCTAACTTATGGATTATTCATCACAACTATTAGCTTTTATGGGGTCTCTTTGCCCTCAATTTAATGTATATACTAAAATTGGTTTACTGCAATTTGTAAGCTTTCATGAGAATTAAGCTATTTTTTTAAGTAGCAGCACCAGTGTTTTGCTGAGTAATAAATGTCATTTTTGGTTTGTGTGGCACCTGGGAGTAACTCTACACTAAAAACTGTTCTTACTATCTGTACTATATAGCAGCTGAAAAGTTGACATGAGATTATTTTCACTTCCAGGAGTTATTATAAACATCCTTTGTGTAAGAGATGGAAATATTTTGAATTAACATGTGAACAATTAAATAGAGAAGTATTAACAGGTTAGTAGATTAGTAGTAGTTAGTAGATTTTGTACTCTTACAGATGTGTAAAATAATAAGTACATATGTGAACATGCTAAAAAAATATCTTAGTTTTGTGTGCAACAGGCAAAGAACTTTATTTCATCGTTTTCTTTCATATAAACTGGCAGCATTTTTAAAACAGCTCTTTCATGTCAGCTCTGCACATAATTGCTCTGTTTTGGCTGGTGAGTATTATTTGCTGAAATACCACCTCTTATCTTCCATCTCTTTGCTGGCCCTTGTCCACTTTTCAGCTACTCCTCTGCATCTTCTGACTTGCTGGTTTCTTTGAGAGATGATTTATAGTGCTTTAGATTGTCTTGTATGCTGTCTGCTTTGGGGACTTTTTTTGTGTTTGTTTATTTTTTTAAGTAGATGTCCCACTGTTTTAGCAAGGAGCATTAGGACTTTTGCAATAACTGTGAAGATGGCTCTCAGTGTGTTATAACTACAAGGCACTCATGAAGTAAGATTATTTAACCAAATAATAATTTAGTTAAATAATGAGACAAAGTTCTTAAGACATTAATAAAGATTTTCTTCTTATATGACAGAAAAGTTTCCATGATTACATTTCAAACTCAATCCCTTACTCTTTTAATTCTTGCCATTCTGTAATTTTTCAGTGCTCTAAGAACAAGAAATATTTCCTACTTTCTTTTGCAGGAAATAGTACAGAACACTGTCTCAATGAGGACAGTAAGGGATTGTAGTAATTTTTCTTCTTTATTTTAAAAAAGCTGGTTTTAATAAAAACCTGGAATTACCCTGTATAGTCCATCAAGGCTTTTATGATCTTCAAATCAGGGAATGCTTTTTGTTCCAGTGACTTTTGTGAAGTCACATACCAGAGTGATGAGCGTAAGAAACCCTAGAGAGGCAGGAAGTCAGATGTCCTATAAGGTTAAATTATTCTCTTCTCTGGTTTGACTTTTTCTGCAGAACATACCATGATGTGGCATTAGCTCCAACTCTCGCTTTTAAGAGCAAGAAGAAATTATTCCTATTTCAGGCTGTATGATTCTTGTCCCTTGGTCTAATTTCAGGTTTTACACGTGTTGTGAAGCTCAACAGTTTTTGTTGTGAGACCTAAATACAGCTTGATCACGGAGCATTAAAAAACATGATGATGGTTATTTGGTTAGCTACCAATTTCCTTTCTCATGCTCTCAGTCTCAGATTACTGAGCTTTCATCTGGCATTCTCAGACATACTCACTAATTGTCCTGTAGCAGACAAATAAAGAGCACGTTTTACAAGTAATGTGTGGGACGTTCTAACTAATGTCAATTCACATGTTGCCTGGATGCAGATCTTATTTGTGTTTCGGATTATTTAATTAACTTCTTAATTGTAAAGAACAGAGAATTGAAGCATGCAGTCCAAAGTCCAGTCAATGTAAAAACTCAGTAGACTGTAATGAATTTTGGCTCAGACACCCACTGCTATCAACTATATCATGGTTGTAACGTAAGAAATGAGAGTTTAAAGGAGCTTAGATGGAGTCAGAGGAGGCTGCGTGGAGGGGGAGGATGTTGTTAGGAATACCAGACTAATAGAAATGCATTTGTAGAGAGCACTGTTCAACATGTGTCATGTAGATTAAAGGAATGTTGAACAGCTGCTCAAGTGAATGTTGTCAGTCTTGCTAACAGGCTAAGCACGAAGGCTCTGTGGAAGACCTAAATGTGGTAATGGGATCTCCAGAGCCTTTTTATGGTTTCTTGGGATGCAAATTGCAGGAAATATTAAATGCTTGATGCTGGTGTGTGCTGCTCAATGTTCACTGACGACAGAAGGATGTACAGAAATTATAAAGGTAATGTTTAGAAGTGACTCCCTCTTTGTAAGCTTGTAGAAACATGAAGTGTAGAAATGCAGCTGATGTTTGAGTTAATTGAGGAAAGTGGCTGGGGCTGAGGCCTCTGCAACTCAAAGATGTTGATCTGGGAAGAACCCCTCATTCATTTGCCATCAATCTGTGGTGAATTTCCATCCAAGAGGAGAAATGGGAATACAAAAATACAGCAAAATTTTCAGATTTAAGGGAACTCTTAACAGTAAATGAACCTGAATATATAATTAAGCTGCATTAGGCTGCTTGTGCCAGATGAGATGAGGCTGTCAGTTGCTCTTCTTTAAACTGTTAGGGGTACAGAAAGTCCACAAAACCTTGAATGTGTGCTGTCTGCTCTGACATGCTCTCAAGAAAGTTTAGAGGAGCTGAAAAAAAAAAACCATAATCTTACTCTAGTTGTGTTTGCCAGACCAGGTTTGTGATGAAATGAGATGGTTTGTGGTGAAATGTAAAAAAATCTAATTTTGAAATTTCCATAAGTATAAACAAAGAATGAAAATACAAAAATGAACAGTGAACTGATGACCCAGCTCAAGAATATGGTCAGAGACCATTTTAGTAGAGGTGAAAGAATCTGAAAAATGAATTTTTACACACAGTGATGTGGAAATAGCGGTGTCGTGGGGTGGCGTTGTTCAATTCAACCAATGAGGCTGCTGCGTTTTTTTGCAAAGACACATTCTTGAAACAAAGAAAAAAACCAGAGGAGGGGGCACCTCACTTCACTGATACAAAGAATAAAACCAGAGGAGGGGGCGCCTCACTTCACTGATACAAAGAATAAAACCAGAGGAGGGGGC
>VZTB01000308.1:379192-450915 GCA_013397245.1 Thryothorus ludovicianus | reverse complement strand
GGTTGTTTTCATTTGTGACAAAGCTACAGGAAAACTTTCTTTTCTTGCGAGAAAAGTCTCCATGGCATAACAAGAGAAACTCTTCTCCCCAGGTGAATTGAAGTTAAGACTGTTTTTTTTAAAATGTAGTAAACTGACTACAAGTTGTGGGTTTTATCTTTGCATTCTCAGTAGAAAAAAGAAAGGTTATCTGGAATTTGGTTCTAATTTTCTCATTATTATCATTTTCCTCTTTTAGCTTTGTTAATAAAGTTTTTCTTGTGTGTTTTCAAGTTTAAATTTTCTTTGTTTCTCTTTCCTTTTTAACCCTATCTCACAATAAAAATAAACCCCCAACAAGTGCCTAAGATATATCATCATTTCCAAATCACTGCACCACTTGGCCCTCCCTTGGGGATCTAGGAAGCCAGGGTTTTGTGATTCTTTTTCCCTTTTCATACTCAATATTACACGAGACTAAGTACCCTGCTGATCTTGTACAGCTTAACTGAGATGTCAGAATTCATGGCACTACTTAATTTGCCCAGTAAAAAAAAAAAAAGAAAGATGAGGGGGGTTATTACATGAAAGGATCCATGTACTACCTTGAAGCCTGGAGCCAAACAATGATATTCAGACTGATGGAGAGTTTTTCCCAGCATTTCACTCCTAACTGTGTGAAAATGGGAGAGATGGCCAAAGATACGGAGCCCATCCAAAAGCACTAAAAATTATAGGAGTAATGTATGTCTGGGGCAGGTGATGAAGACTATGGAGATGAGGGTCAGGAATCAAAGGACACAAAGGTGTGTCCTTAGTTTTCTGGGACTGGAGGCAAAAGGAACCCAGAGCAAAGTGAGCTTTTTCCTGCCCTCCTCTGGAGCCCTGACTGACCCAAGGCTCTGAGCCTTCTGTGCTCCTGCTGTAGGTGTGGGGCTTTCTTGGTCTACTTGGGACCTGCAGCATGAATTAAAGCACTGGCAGGGATAGCTGAGCTGCCTTGTCTGAAACCAAACCATCTCTGTATTTGTTTTCCAAAGTGCTTTGTTGTTTTTTTTGTAGTTACTGACTATGAATACTTTGAAAGACCAGCTTCAAGAAGAGCTGTGAACTTAAATCAGTCTGCATTATTAGAAGCCAAAGGTTTGCATTTGCTGTACTGCACAGAATTTTCTATTGCCATAAGGTGATCAGAATGGAAAAAGGATAAGATCTGGATATTTAAAGACTAAATGAAAAAAAAAATATTTTTTTTTTTCCAGCACCTATATGACACATACATTTGTAGGCTGAACAATACCTCTTTCCACACCACTCCAGAATTTTAATCTCACACTGGATCCCTTCTGAATTGCCATGAAAGGGAGACTCAGGTCCTCTGCAGTGATGATGTGGTGGATTTGATTCACAGACTAACAGACTTAAGGTGCTTCATGCACCAGAGCTTAAGAAAAAAATTCTTCAGGATGTTTATTGAGTGTTATTTAGCAGGCTTGGTTTGTACCATTACTAAATCCATTTAATTTATTGGTTTGTTTTTTGGGTTTTTTTGAGATTATGTGCTGTGAAAATACTAAGGTATTTCAGAAAGATTTCTTTTACTTCAGTACAATCTGTCCTTAACTCAGCTTTTACAGACTTTTATGTGGTAGCTACCTTACAGCCCATTAGTTCTTCAGAAAAGCTGATCCAGGTTTTGTAAACTTACCTTTTTTTTTTCCCCCAGATGATTTTTCACAAGCCAGAAGTTTCTCTAAAATCTCTTTCTTGACTCATTATTTCCTGGCAATTCTAAGCTGGTTCTTTGTTTTCCATTCCAAGAGTCTGGAATACCATAATATTTCTCATGAAGTTTTTGAGGAAGAGTTGTCTGGTTGTCGTGTAAAAGTTTCAGTGTCCAGTTCCAAAAATTCGTAATAACTTTATTTAATATTTTAGCCCACCAGTGATTCACTTAAAACAATCTAGCCAGTGTTTTTGTAACAGTGATGGTATGGAGATTTTAAGGAAGTAAGGTGTGTAAGGATATATTGCCTCCCTTTCTACAACTGGCTTCTCATAAAAGAAAAATAAAAGAAAAGAATATTTCTTCACACAGTGCTGCCTTGTGCAGTTAACCCACAGTAACTGGAAGAATATATTTTTAATAAAATGTTTTAGAAGAGTGCCAAGTCATTCCTGAAAGCCAACTCCTGTCTGAAGTTCTCTTTGCACCTGTTTGTTGCCCTTCTGAACTCACAGGGATATTGAATACCCTCTTTTCTATTTTGTTTAATTCTGTGTGAGTGGTGCCTAACACACTGTAAGTATTAATATCAGGACAGAAGAATGAACCTGAAGCTCAGTGTGTCCAAGATACACATTTTAATGAGTAAAAACATGTCCCTAAAATGCTTTCTATCACCCAGTGCTTCAAGCAATTATGTCCATTGCTGGCCTGTAACACACATCTTACTGTAAAACCCTAAGTGTGCAGGTGTTGGACTCAGTGTCCACTAAGTATCTCGATTAAATCAGGAAAACTGGCCTTGTTCACCATCAAATAAAATGCAAAGTCATGTATCCAAGATATTTTACCATGTTATTTTGCCAGTAAAACAAAACTGCAATTTTTTCTCATGGATCAACACAATGGAAGAGGTGTTAATCTTTGATGTAAAGGACATTTACAATATGGAAATGCTGCACAAGAATAGCTTTCAGCTTTCTCTTCCCTGAGCTTTGGCTTTGAAACTCCATATCATAAGATATTGAAAGGAAAACTGCAACTTTAAAAATTCCTCAAAGAAATGCACAGTCTTAAAACCAAACCCAATACCAAATGTTCTGCCTCTCACAATCTCTCCTTTACAAAAAATCCTCTGGAAAAATCAAAAAGAAAATACTCTCTTCTATCCATTTCAGGCTACAAACTCCGCAAACCTTTTGCTTTTTATTTTGGTTAGCATCTTGGACTCCCTTTCTGCTTAACTAACCTGAACAAATATTGTGCCTTAGATCATTTCAAGGGAACAAATTCCAAAACAAGCAAAGAAACAATAGACGACAATTTTTTTTTTCTCAAGGAAAAAAAGTAGCTAATTAATTATTCACCTAAAGAGGAGAGCTAATCATTTACGAGTGTTTTTTTGATTAACTAAAGTACAATTCATATACATTTTTAAGCCAGGAAGGAAAAAAGAAACCACATACAGTAGTTTTGAACTACCTTCAGCCCTACTGTGCTGTGTACATAGTGTAATGATATCCCTAGCAAAACAAGGAATTGTTTAGGCAGCCCCATGCTGCATAGAAACCCTGTAAATACAGGAATTTTTCATCATGTACAAATGTCATGCTTCATAGAGGGTATTACATACTTCTGCTTCTAGGAACGAAGCTTTGTGGTCAGTGAAAATATTCATCTATAGACCTGTTGCTGGTGTTGAGCAATATTGAATTTTAGAGTCCAGACCCTTTCCTGTCTCCTGCAAAGCCAAGGGTATGGAGAGTGATGGCAGCATTTCCAGGCATGTGGACTCTTTGTGATTCCTTCTGATGGTCCCCAGACATAAACACAGCAAATGGTTTCATACTTCCATTTAAAGGGAAGGGAAATTAAAGGTCCCACTACAGCCCAAAATCTGATTAACTTTGGCTCTGGTGGGCAGCTTCCCTGGTAGCTGAGGCACAGCTCCTCCTCTGAAGGAGAAGAGAAAGTTGTCTTTGCTGGATTACAGTTGCTTGCACATTCTGCATCTTTTGCACAGTGACCCAGCCTGGCACTGCATATGCCTAAGTGTTTCTTGTGTGTGGTGATTCTTTGTAAGTTCTTGTGTCACTTTTTACATTTTTGAGAGCTTTTCTGGGAAGCTCGAGTCTTGTTAAACACAGCAAGAGAAAAAGAACTCTGTGAGGATAAACAGGAAGGTTTGCTAATCAGACTTGGTGACTGGCAAAGAACAAGTGCAGGACTTTGGCAGCTCTCTTGGGTCTGCAGTTCTGGTGTCATTTTTGAGCATGGCCTGTGGCTAGGAAAGGAGAATAGTGCTCTCTGTTAATGTGTCATATCACCCCTTAAAAATCTAACTAGAAACCAGAGATTTACAAGGACAAGGTATGGCTATCTCTAAGGGAATACACCTAAGCAACCAATGGCCTGAGGAGCAGGATTGGATCCACTTTTTGGGAGGGTAGGGTTCAAGGTTCATGCATCCCAAGACATCCCCTTGGAAAAGGGGCCAGGCATGATGCCTCCATAACACACCAATGTACTTGGGGTCATATTCCCCTTGGATGTATGCTAGCAGTCCTGCATTCCTTTACTCCCAGTGCGAGCTATCAGACCCAGGCTGTCCCAGGGAGCACTTAGCTAAGCTGGAGTGTTGCTGTGCAGGCCAGAATGCTCCTTAGCTGGTATCTGTGACTGCACTAAAATCCCTGCCCTACTTTGGCATGGGGCTGACTCGCCTCCAGCCAGACATTCAGTGTGGCAAAGACATGAAGGTCTCACAGCAGCAGGAATGGTCAATGATCAGCCCACAGGAGAGGGAATTAGAAATCCTGTTCAGTCCATGAACAATAGGGTGGCACAAAGGTATGAAAATCCTGTTACTTATTCAGATTTCTTACCATGGATATCAACGCCCCATTTTGGGCTTCCCTGCTTATGTTGCCTCCATTTCTCACCTGGATACCTTCATTATTTTTACAGAGCAGCTGGTTTTTTTCTGTCTTTAGTTACTAGACGGTTTTGACTGATACTTGAATGAAAGCAACTCTGCTGTTGCAGCTGAAAAACAGAATACTTCTGTTACCAAGGGAATATTCTCTTCCCATGAGTGCAACAAGATGCTTCTGAGTAAAACCTCCAAATAAGTGATATCTTTTTAATCTGACACAACTTTACATTAAGCTTTCCTATCTAACACCTTGCCTCATGCCACTCTTCTGCCTTCCTCTTCCTGACTCCAATGATCTACTTCCTGTGAGTTTTTGTCATTTGCAGTATTCCTTATCCTGACAGTAGGAATGGGATCACATGAGGCAGGAGCACAGCAAATAGACCTTTGAGTGTCAAAGTGTTCCAAAATGAGCTTGCTCTCTCAAGTAACTCAGCTGGGTTTTACAAAACATAAACTCCACAAAATCCTGAAATAAGACTAAAGAGTAATTGGGCATCTTATGGCATGACAGCAGAAAATGGTCCAGTTCTGATATTATTTGTTCAGGACTGGAATGTGAAGATAAGGATGCATTCAACAGTAAACTGAAACGCACTTGAGCTGATGGTAGGTCTGTTATAGCCCTCACTTGCAGTACTACTTTAAAAATTAGTTTTCCTTTATTTTAATTTTTCTAAGCTGCTGAATAAGAACAATATTCTCTCAGTGTCAAGTGCTTTGTTAACTTCCAATTGGAATTTCCCTAAGTACACTTTGGGTTTATTTCATTACTAAACTTTTGATTTCACTCTAGGGAGAGTGCATTAATTATGCAAAGCAGACCAAAATTTAGCAATGCCAATGGCACTCAGAGTATTAAAAACGTTTGAGAGGTGTCTTGTAACTTGGGACTGTTGCTCCCATACTTTTGACCTGGCACAGAGATGACACAATAACTCTGTTTTGATCTTCAAACTCTGGGTTGAACATTGTGCTAATGATAATTTTAAGGATGTCTAAGAAGAGATAAAGGTTGCTTGCTAAAAAAGAGTAGAATGACAAGTCTGTGTCTTCCTTGGATGTGCCTGTGCTCATTTCTGTCCTTGGCCTTGCCAGCCACATGTGAAATATATGGAACCAAGTGGCCCCCCTGAATCACAGCAGTTTTTAAAAGATGTTGCCAGGGATGTCATTTGGACACGTAAGGAGGTAGCAATAGTTTGCTGTCGGCCATACAGCAGAAGGTTGTTGTCACTGATAGCTCAAAGAATACCTGGAGAACTGGACAAATCTCTCCAACAGAGCCCACTGAATGTTCAGAAGGACCAAGAAAGAAGAGTGGGAATTTTGGGTACCTTATCCTTTTGCATCGAGATGAGAAGAGGAATGTGGGAAAGCACTCAGCCAACAGCATGAACAAGCTTGAATGTCATGAGATTCCCACGGGCATAGAATGAAGTGAAAGTATTCACTGACTCCTGCAGCCTCAGGGCTGAGGCACAGCAACCAGAGCATTGTGTCCAAGTGAAGATCTTGCAAAGATCATGGGGCTAAACTCTCTGAACACCCAGAACCTCTGAAAAAACTTAGACCCTAAACCTAGGCTCAGGTCTGTTCCTGAAACAATATCTACCTAAGTGAGCACTGAACTGTTTCTGGATTTTTCTGTGTTGCTATTTTCTTACAATGTGGACAAAAGTGCAAGGGTCTCACAAATATCTTCATTAGAAAGCTGAGTTCTCAGAGTTGAAAGACAAGAGAAGAAATTACCATGGTTCTGAGGAAGAAAAGTGACCCAGTTCCAGAAGATAGTGACACAGAGCATTTGGCTTCATCAAACAAGATCAGTGAATTTTTGTCTGAAGCTTTAGAGACCAAACCAGTTATTTTTTGATTTTTCAGATCTAAAGTATTTTGCTTAGAGCTAACATCATAGAAACTCCATGGCCAGAGTATTTGTTTTTGAGCTCATATTCTGAGTCCTTTTATAACAAAAGGAAAAGGAGAGGAAGACCTTCAGTACTAGGACTGCTGTATTTGATCCACCTTAGATACTTATTTAAGGATGGAATGAATCACACCTTAGGAAAAACCTTTCACTGAGAAGTCCAGGTGACTGTCTCAAATTCAGATGTGTATTGGTACAGGTGTACCCCACTGCAGACTGTGATTGATACACACTTTGTGTGATGGTTTTTCCATAATTCAGCTTTTTGGACAGCTTCTTTCTGTGCCTCTCTTTCAGCTGGAAAGTATTTTTCTGATTGTTGACAATGACACAGAATATTTCTGGGAAAATGACTGGGAAAGAAAAGCAAATCAAAATTTATTCAAACAGCTCTCCAACTCAAATTGAAATTCTGCCTTCACAAAATGTAATGCTTTAATGGAGATTCTCAAATGGGAATGTTTCTTGTTCAGGTTAAGCAAGTGGCTTTCAAAGAAATTTCTTAGGACTCAATGAGGAAGAAACAAGACAACAGAATTCAGAAAGTCTATGATGGTAGAATGCTTCTAAATCTGTGTTATAGATTGATATGGAAATTATTGAAATGTTTTTTCTCTTTCAATTTAAAATTATCTGAAAAATACTGTCCAACTGCATAGCAGAAAACCACTTAAAATCACTCCAATTTATTGAAGCAACAGAAATGTTTAAGTGCAGCCTCCCACACAGTTTACCTGTTTGTTTTCTTCATCAATGCTAATTGTTAACTTCACCTGAAAAACAGTTCTTTTCTCCTCACATGCCTCAGATAACAAAGACAATAATTTATTGAGAAATAGTATAGGGCTGCTTTTAGTTTATTTTTTTTTCCTGATGTTTCTTCATTTAGATATCTGTTTCTAGGGCAACACAAGGACAAACTTGCTCCAAGGCACTCATACAAATTCTACTGTGTTTCCTAATACTTCAGTCTTCGACTTTGCATCCTTAACATTCTGTACCATCAGTTCTGCACGTGGTGGACATCCTGCTGCCTGTCTGAGTGCTTGCTGAGCATCTCTCACACATCAGTTCCTGGCCAAAGACTGAATGAGCCACTTCTAACACCCCGAGTGCCTCTCTGCTCCCACTCCTCTCCCACCTCTGAGGACATGTTGCTGCCTGACGAGGTCTCAGTCTCCCTGTAGAGCTCTCACCAGCTGAGCTTAAGTGTGAGCAGCAGTTTCCATCCTGTCAAAATCAGAGGGGTGGCTTTATGGCATTTTGACAGAAAGGTGAAAACGTGAAGTGGGTCAGCTTTTGTTACTTGTGGAGCCAGGCTGAAAGCCCCGTGGGCTCTGGGTACCTCCCCAGCTCAGACTGAGGAGCACCCACCACCCTCCCAGCACTGTGGATTCACCATCCTCCCAGGTGGGACTGATCACTACCACAGATTTTTGCTCTTTGTCCACTCTGTGCTTTTTCACCTCACAACTAATCCCTGGCTCAGCCTGCACCCTCTGTTGTTTTCTCTCCTCCTCAGATCTGGAAGTACTTGTTGAGACACCAGGGAAGAGAAGGCAAGGAGTATATTTTATCTGTCCACTGTCATTGAATCACTTACTCCTTTCATTAGTGTGCCCTTAGTTTCCTTGTTGAAACTTTGATTTTGGCAAGCACATTCTTTAGAGGTTTCTCAAGAAAGCTCAGGGCTTTTTGAGCTGATTTCAACTAGTGAACTCTCAATATTTTTACTCTCAGGATCTTTTCAAGTGGTTTTTTTTTGTTTTTCTTTAATCTAAGTAATTCCTTTAACCTACTTCTGTATGTCTGTACACAAAAGAATTGCTGCACTATCTCACAGCAGCATTCTGAATTGATTTAAAAGGATTTCAGAGCCTCAGTCCTAAATATCATGGAAGTGTTTATATTGCAAGCATGTGCTTATGGCACATCTATTCCAGAACAACAACCCAAACTCTGCCTTTGTGGAAAAGCTGTTTGATGCCTTGCAGAAGAAATCTGTTGGCAACTAATTTCAATGTAAGTATTCAAACAGTATGAAATATAAGATGTTTTTAAAACAAAAGGTGTATTTGGAGTTGCTTTTAAAGATGAGGTGTATAGTTTTCATGTATGCACTTGCTGAAACACGTATTGTGCTTGTCTTCCTGTATACTCACACTGAGCTTAGCCTAATAATCTGTTATTCTATTTAATGCCTTTATCCTTTCCATATGTCAGAATGACCTCATTATTGTATTATGGACACCTGTTCCAAATTATTTCTAATGATCTTAATAAGGCTTATTTAAAATTTTAATTATTATTTTGTAACCTTTGTTTAGAATTAGATTCCTGACACAAATTTGTCAGAAATTGCAGGGATTGCAAACAAAGTTCCATGCACTAAAAACTGCTGTGGCAGCTGTAAACAATATGCACTACTCCCATAACATTCTTCAAGTTACAATAAATTTGTTTCTCTGCCTGCCTTAGTGATTTAAGTGCTTGAAGTTAAAATTTTAAGGCAACCACCTTTTACTAAATTATAGTCATAAATTGGTGTAATAACTACTTTCTTAATGGTCAAAGAGTGCAGCCAAAACCAACAAATCTGTTCACTGAAGGAAAACATGTACACATCAATATAAACTGTTAAAGCACATTATCAGTTATTTTCTTAAGTAGTTAGTTGGGGTTTTTGTAGTTCCTTTAAAAATGCCAGGCAGAAAACAATCCTGTCTCCTTTTCATGGGTAGTCAGGTGTGTGACAGGGGAAACATCTTCAAAAGCCTAAGAAATCGATACATGCTGACAGAAAAGAGGAGCATTTTAGCACTGATTATTCATCTAGTCAGCCTGACCCTAACACAGCTTCCTTCTCAGAGTTAAGAGCAAATTTGGAATGGAAATCATGGAGGTCTTCTTTTGCTTATCCCTTCAGCTGAAAGGAGAGCTTGCTATGAAGCATTGCTTTTCTTGCCATGGGTCTGCTGCTCCCTGTCCATCAGTCACTGCATAGACTGTGCAAACTCAAATTTCAGCGTTTAAAGGTTGGAGGCTGGCTGTGCCAGTAAGAGGCAGAACAACACCAGCAGGCCTTTATGGTCTTTCCATCCCTCTTTAAGTTCCTCTGGTTTCCTGTGTCCATCCCCCTTGGTGAGGGAGAAAGAGAAGCTTGGATCACAGGGCCCTTACTTCAAGCATGAGGAATGTGGCTGTCAAAGCTCAGCCAAGTATGAGCTACCAAGACACAACACCCTTTTAAATTGCAAACCTTCAGCCAGCAGCACCTTATTCCATATGTCTGCAGGGCTCAGTGCAACACAGACCTGCTCTTTCCCTCAAAAAAGAGTCAATCCCACAGAGCTACTGAGTCTTTGTCATGGAGACAGAGCCAGCAGTATTTTTATCTGTACCCTTATTACACCCTCATTATTTTAACAAATGTTTCTTCTTGTTCACACTAGCTCATAACCTTCCTCAGCTAAGTGTCAGAGTGCTCCAATGTTTCTCTTAAGCTCACTGACCAGGAGGAATGCTGGGGAGTGAAGCAGGGTGACCATGCCAACCTCCATGCGTTGGAGGTCCCTAATATATTACTTTCTTTTGAATATCACTATTTAGCACTCCATAATAAGTTGCAGATATTTCAAATCCAAATAACAACTTGGTAAGCAAATTATTTATTCTACTGGACTCTGAGTTCATTTCACTTAGATTTGGTTGCCAAATTCTGACAGTAAAATTTGCAACCAAGAATTTTTTTTTTTCTTTTTTTAAGGATGTGGAATTATAGTAACTTTTCAAAACACTTTAGAAAAGATACTATTGAGAAATATGCTTGGGAGTTCAAAACTGTGGTTATATACATTTGGTATGAGACATGGTCAGCATCAGCTTGGGGGCAGCAGAATCACCAGCAGAGTACTCAGTGTGGTTGTATTTTGCTCAGCCTTCTGGTTTTTAATACCTTTAAAATTAATATATAATGCTTTCCAGTAAAGAGCAATTTCTCAGTAGCATTTGCTACATTTTGCATATATTTATTCTTTTTTGAGTCAAGAAGGACATGTTAAACAGCCTTTTGTTCATAGAATATGGTGATCTAAACCTCTGTATTTCAGAACTTGTGCATTTTCCTTACTATCTGATACCAATAGTGCACAAGGTGCCTTTAGTTTATAAATTAAGAATGTGTTCCTATTTCTATGTGATATCTGTCACTTTGGGTTTTTGATCTTTGAAGAATAGATTTTACATGTAAGATTTTTATAACCATGGTATTTTAAACTTTAGATGACAGAGAATTCTTAAAAACAGACATTTCCTCTGTGCATTACAGCTAAAAATGTCTAGAGGACAACTACTGCCAGTAAACTATTCCATCTCTAACAAAGGTTTTACCTAATGTTGACAGCAATTACAGTGTCGCTGTCAGGTATGTGCCAGGTCTTGGAACTCTCAGAAAAATTTCAGCTTTGCTGTCCCTCAAGATATTTAATTTCAGATATTTTTTTGTTGTTGTTGTTTTACTTAGGGTCTTATAACTGACCATGTATTTCTCATGGTGATTTGACTAAGTAAATATGAGATCAAAGCATTTTGTTGCCATCTCAAGATGTTGGTAAATCACAACAGAACCACAGTGTGGAACAGATGGGAGTTCTCACTTATTTGGCAGGAGAGAAATTTCTCTGCAGATGGAATCCTTCCAGCTCAGCTTTGTGGCACTGCAGCACAATAGAGTGTAAAGGGCAGAGTATGGATATCTATCAGCCTAGCTTCCTGGGAAAATAATGACAAGGAATAACCAGCTTGTGCTCAAGAAAACAAAGTGATCTTCTTGAGAGGAAAGGACGTCAGAGAAAACACCTGAAGGTATCAGAGTCGCTGAGAAACAAAGTGATGGACTATTTCTAGTAAGATTTTCACTGAGAGAGAAATAACTATGCTGTGTTGAATTATGCTTGCTAAATTTATATTATTTCCAGATAATAATGTTTCACAGAAAATTCATCCTGTTTGGAGAAGAAAAAGTAAGATTTCTTGTAAATTTACTGGTTTTATGAACAGTATTTTCATTATAAGTTCTCTCTGGTTTTGTTTTCAATTTTATGGAGTAACAACAAAACCCTATGTGGGTTTGTTTCCCACAAGTCTTGTTACAAAAGTGATTAAACACAGGGGCACTACAGTTCAGTTCCTACCTGTTAATCTTTAGCCACTTAGTTGTTCTGTGACATGCTTTGGACTGCTAATGCTGTAAAGCCACATGGCATCTCTTAAAATTAATTTGTAACAAACTAATAGAATACATCTGAAACACCAGGTAGAGTTAAGACCTAGGAGTTGTTAATGTGACTAATTACTGCCTCAGGCTCTGCTCAGTTGAAGGCCTGAAGAGCTCCTGGTTAGACCCAGCTGGTCTGCAGGGTGCTCTTGGGAACTTAGAGCTTTGGATGAGGCTGCTTTCTGTGGCATTTCTTATTAAAACAATCAAAACTAAAACTCAAAAAATCTTTTACCAACTAGTGATCCAAAAGATCAGTGGGGTCCGATATCCCAGCAAAGGAATTCCAGTTCAGAACTGAGCTGCTAGATCAGAATGCATTATAAAGGGCCCTGGGTAGGTATTCAAAGATGTGGAGTTCAATAAAAGAAGATCAATTAAAAATTAATTCCAGTGAAGATTGTAGTATAGTAGTTATTGGATTCTGATAATCAGAATCTTAGAATAATTAATAAAAAAAAATCATGCAAATTATGATGTCACCTTTATACCTTTAGCAGCAGCAAAGATACTGGGTACAAGGTGTTGGACAGCATTAACTCCAGTGAGCTGATGTGTGTTGAACTGTGTGCTTAGAGATGCTGTGCAATGAGGACCATTTAAAAATGCACATCTTTTTCTTGTGCTGAAAATTCTATTTATTTTGGGACTTCAGAATATAATTTAGTGTTCTGTTTTTAAAGCCTGGAGATATTGGAATGGAAGTTCTGCCTTCCAGAGTGCTCCAAATGAAAGCAAATTTTAATTATTTTTTTTTTCCTATTTAGAAGGATATAACATGGAAACTTATTTTAATGGGAATATATTGATAATTTCTGACAAAATATCAAGTCTTGGGACTGCATCACATGGTGGAGCTCGTGCATGGCACCAATGCCAACACGGAGCAGATACCATGTCTAGGCAGCTGGAATGTTTGCTTTAGTTGCATTTCCAAAACTTGGTCCAGAATAACTGCAAATGTACACACATATGCACCAAATCTACAGGAGGCTGAAAGAACACCCTGGAATCCTGACTGCTTTTGAGCAGGGTTATTTTGTGGCTTTTTTTGGCTGGTTCCTCTTAATGATTTTTGTTCTCCAAACTGCTCCAACATGATAATCCTACTATCAAAGCATTTGAGTATTTTTGAATTTACCAGGAGCCTGGTACCCAAAGAGGTGCCTCTAGGAGTGGTTTGTTTGATGGTGCCTGCAGCAGGGTAAATAGCTTCCTTTAAAGATGTGTCCAAATATTCAAGCCCCCTTGAGAAGGAAAGAGCACACATTGCTGGGGCCAAATATAGAACTTCTTATCAGAACTCTGGCCCCAAAGGGGTAGAAATGGTCTAATTCCAAGAGAGAGATTTTTTTGGATAAAGGCAGTCCTCAGATGGGTTCTCTGTAGCTGGAGGTTTCTTCTAAATAGAATTGAGATATGCTACTGCCTGGCACCAGGGAAACTGGACAGGAAGGCTGTTCTGTGGGGCATGTTTCTCTCTTTTGGTTTTTTTCAGCAAAGCTCGATTACTCAATTGGAGTATTAGACACAAAGGGAAGTAAAAGTGAAAACTAAGGCATGAGAACAGAATGTGGGAAAGGACACAGTCTAAAATTCAGACACAAACAAACAGTGATAAGATGCACCCCAAGATGCCCCTGCAGAACTCCATTTGCTGGAGAAGACAGAAGGAAAGTTCTACAGAGAGTCTGGTAGAGCAGCCAGCCAGGTCAGCTGAGTGTGCATTGCCAATTGCAGTTATCATCCACAGCATAGAAAATTATTATTGTTGCTAAACAGCTTAAATAAATTGGAAGCAAGGTGGCAACAGTGCCATGAAATAGTCCGTGCAATAATTCTGATACGCTCTACCACTTTTATGAGCCTGGTGCATATTAAGCAGTCCAAACCAAACACAGATAATTGCATAGTAAAACCATTCAGCATGAGGAATGGTGCTGACTCCATCTGAGCTGCCTGGTACAGACTCAGCATCCTGATGTCAACAGGAGAACCAGCTAATCGCTGAGCAGGACAGTGCTGGATAAGAAACCACATAATCTGTGACCTAGAAAAGATGTTTTTCCACCCAGCCTCGGAAAACATAAAGGAGGAGCTCTTAAGGCAAAGGATACCAGCCAGTGCTTCCAGAAGAAATGAGGAATATTAACACTGATTTTTTTTTTTTATGCTTCAGCTCAGTTTGAGAAAGGATCTTGCTGTGCTCTTTTTGCTGTTTTATGGGGGTTTTTTTGAGTTTTGGTTTGTGGTTGGGGTTTTTTTGAAGACACACCCCAAGACTGTTATTAGTGGAAATACAGGGCTCAGTTTCTAAAAGAAACAGAGATCCTGCTAAACACTCAATGAACTGGAGTCTTGTGCTGTTGTCTGCTGCCACACTTTACTATTTGCACAGCCATGGTGAAATTTTGAGAAATACAAATTATATTACTGACAGATTGAATTGTTTCTGTTTAAGGACAGATTCTTTTTATACAGCTTTTATTTAAAACTATGGATTTTTTGAATGCTTGTTTATGGAAATTTAGAACAGCAAATTACCACTTTCCTCATAAAAACGTGTTTTCTCAGTCAAATCTATTTTTCAAGGACTTCACACACTTATGCAATGTACCATGTAACTAAATTAATTACATAGCCAGCATTTTTATGATGTTCAAATGCCATTTGGGGAAAAGAAATACTTCCTGAAATAACTCCAAAATTCCTTGGACATACTTTTCTTACAGATGTGCAAGTCTCCCCATCCCTTCTAATAACAAAGATATCACAGCAAAACTTTTAATGAAGATGCATTTTTGTTTTGTAGTTACTATAATAAGAGAGCAGGAAGGTTTGAAGGAAACTCACTCCATCATTGAGATAATACAGTGGGAGGATATCAGCTCTCAGGATCATAGCCGAAGGTGGCCAGATGCAAATGCCAACTTTGAAAGTGCTGTGCTGCATCAAGAAAATGTTTCAGATAAACTGAAAAAAATCATTGTTTTTAGTATATTTTTTTAATAAGTTTCTTTTTGGTTTTCCTGAAAATTTATTTTTTAAAAAAAATTACTTTCACTGCAGAGAAATGTTCAGTTTTGGAGATATAACACATTTTCATTACAGGAGCTACTCAGGAAAGTGTTTTTCTCTGGCTCATAAAATACTATTCATCTCAAAAATATAATTCTGTCTCTGATCCATGAGAGGTCAGTAACATGTCTTAGGCAACACAGTTATTTGTTACCATCCCTGTTGCAGAAGAAAGATGCTCTTACTAATTTCAGCTGATATGAACTTTACGCATGAGAAGCCCAAGGTCAGAGTGAAAAATTACTGGCAAATTTCATTGGAATGGGAAGGTGGTTAGGTATTCTACTATCTTGATTTTGTATGATAAATGTGGTTTTATATTGTTGTTTTTTCTTTTTTTACATAAACCACAATCTTTACCTGGCTAAGCTTAATTTCAGTGAGATCAGCCACCTCTGTCTTTCAGGAAAGAAAAACCCAAACCACTCTCTAGATCTAAGTAGGGAGACCCAATAAAGGGCTAATATTAAATTGAATTTTCCACCACGAGGTAAGAAAAAATCAACACAGCTGTGTCATAAAAACAACTGTTGTGAAGCCCAGGTACCCATCTGCTGTAGACAGTAATTCATGTTCCTGTGACTGTCACAGGTTTCAGCAGAACATGTGGCTGGAGCCCAGTTGCAAGATGCACCATCAGGGTAATTTGTAATATGTATGTAGAGTTCAACAGAACACAAATATATAAAAGACAAAGCATGCATACAAAAGATAAAGCTCACAGACAATTAGGTGAACTGGGCTGCCTGAAAGCTAAACATTTGCAAAGAGATATATTGTAAGGCCAGTAATTTCAGAACATGGTAAATTACAATTAGATTTATAGTTTTAGAATTGCCATCTCGCATCCCACTGTATTTTATGGGTGTAATGAGCAGATACTGGAGCTGATGCAGCCTCAGCAGTTAATTGGTAAAGATGAAAAAAACACAGGTGACATGGAAGGGAATTACAATAATTGCCAGAGGGGAAGGTGAGTTGGTGATGGGTGATCATTTGACGTGTTTTCTGGGGAGGAGTGGTTTTGCCTTCTCGTTCTCCCTTTCCCTTCCAACTCTCTACAGCCTCATTCTTTTTAGGAAGATGGCAGAAGACATACAGAATTTTTAAAAAATAAATATTGACCAACAAACCATGCTTAGTACAAGATAGAGGAAGGTGGCCTTGGCTACACAGTGAGCTTTGGCCTTGATCCAGGCTCTGACTCCACAGGTGAACACCCTCTGCTAACAGCAGAAAAATGGAAACCTGATATTTTCATCATCTCTATTACTCTCTCCTTTCAGGAAACTCAGCTTCTCCTCAGGGAACATGGGGCCAGCTGCTGCTCGTGGAGTGTTTGCAGGATGCAGACAGTGAAGTCAGGGCCCATTTTATGCCAGTACTTCCCCATTGCTCAAGGTCCTGAGCAAGTTCCAGTTGAGTTACTTGCACTTCTTGGGCCAGGCAGTCTGTGTAGCAGCCCAGGTGCCACATAGATAGTGAGTTTGATCTTTCAAAACGAGCTTTTATAAACTGGATGATAATTTTAGAGCTGTTTTACTTCTGGTCTCAAGAGGATGTTATTTTGTCTCTTCTTTAGGACTGGGGAAAAATACAAAGTCAATGTAAAGTGCTTTCATTCTTGTGCCTTGGAAGAGAGGTTCTAGAGAATAGTTTTCAAGAGGCCTTTGGTACTTTTAGCTTTTATTAGTTGTGTGTACTCTACCCAGGTTCTTTATAGAGGATACATTTTATTTTCTTTTGCATATACACATTGGGATAGCTCCAAGGTCATTAAGAATGCTATTAATTCCAGAGTGATTGGGGTATTTTTCATCTTTGTTGATTATTGTGTCTTTTGTCTGATAATCTGACTGATATAGCCCTTTCTGCTTAGGAATATTAAATATACTTGGAACCAGTTAGGTTGTTATTAGCAGATTTTTTCTCATCATTGTCATTAGATTTGCTAGCTCTCCGATTTTCAGCAATGTCTGAGATCTTGGTCTTGCTCTTAAGGCTCTTAGATAATTTCATAGTTGACTAATCTTCATCATACTAGTTTTATTTAGAAACACCAAAGATGAAATTTCTTAAATTTGAGATGGCCTATGAGCATCTATGGACTTTGGAAAATTGCTTCTGGTCTCATGGATTTGTTTTCACTTAAGATATTATCAGCATATTTGAGGAGGATAATTTCTGCTGTCTGTTTACAGGAATATCAAATGTGCCAAGAGCACATTGAATGCTTGAAAGTCTTCTATTGAACATGAATAAGAGAAAGAAATAATTGCAAATGAAAATGTACAAAACAAATTACACTTCTCAATGCAACTGGAACCATGCTTAACATTCAGCTATGCAGCAACCTCTTCCTCGTTTAGGAGTATAATCAATATATACAGAACTAAGTATACATCTACAAGCAGTGAATTTAGTAATATAGGATGAGTGATCTCATGAGTAGCCTTTTCTTTGCAAAGAACAGCTCTGTGTCACTTTTGACAGACAGTCTTTGTTTTATAAAGAATGGATTGGAAAAGCTGTGTAGAAGAAAGTGTCTTTGAAGTGCACAGCTCCAGTTTACATTTTTTTCTTTTTGTTTGCAAGCTCAAAACCAAAATTCTAAATCATGCCATAATTTCCTTTTCTGTTATATAGAAAAAAAAATAAAAAATTAATGATTATGAGCTCTTTTGGTGTTAATTAAAGGAAGCAGATAGATATGGTGTGAGACAGAATCCCCAGCAATTCTGAGCTGACATATGCATCTCTTTACAAGCCTGTAGCTGGTCTGCACCGAAGAAATGGGAAGGCAAAGAACCCTAAAACCAACCACCACCCCCAGGCTTTATGGATGGTTGGGTCAGGCTCTGACCTACACAGAACTGTGAGAATAATGCCTGGTAAATATAAAGTCCTGCAATTGGATCTAGGCAAAATTTGCATTCAAAACTCAGTGGGGCTTAACTGTCAGCTTTGATCATGGGATAGAGGCCACATTCTTCATTATTTTTCTTCATGTCTTACGTAAGTGCACTTTCAGAAACCTCACTGCCTGTATTCTGGAAGTGAGTAGGGTCTATTTTACTCTGCAGCTGGAGTGAAATTGTTTCAGGAGTACCTCTGTTCTGGTTTTTGGTTTAGCTCAAGAGGCCACAGGCTCAACCTAATGGCATTTCTCTGTATGTCTGCAAAACAGCAACTTCTGACCATCACATCCGAATGCTTTTGAAACTTTAGGGAAAGTTATAGGTTTTGATAGCCAAGACCCTGATTTCACAGAAAACTACTGAAAGAAAAAGGGAGACATGTGGAGCTGCTTCTTTCTCTCTAGTACAGCCACAGCGGGAGTGTTTTGGATCAGAGACCTGGTTATGGTTCCTGCACAGCAGAGTAGAAATGCTGCCTTCTTCTCACAGTTCAGGCTGGTGTTATTCTGATGGACTGCTTCCTACAAATGTGCTGGTGTTAGGAAATGGAGGGGCAAATGAGAAATGTGAGAAAGTGTGGGGAGTAGTTTGTGTGGTGAGAATATCCTGGGAAAGAAAGGCAACAGCTCAAACATCAGGGGAGACAGAAACAGCAAACAGGAGAATGCACAGGCAAGGAAGGAGGCCTCTGTTACTGGGGACAGATGAGATGCAAAAAATAAAATTTCTCTGGCCCCTGAGGACCAGAAAAAAAGTGGAGATTCAGCTTCCAGGAAAGAAGCAACACTGGGGCAAAGACCTGCAGGATCCTGCTATGAAAGAGACCAGGAGGTTCTGCCCAGGGGGAACTCTGCTCTGGGATGGGACAGTGCAAGTGACTGGGGAGAAATTCTGCATGTTAACTGGGATAGTAGAGGAGACAAAGATGTGGAAAAGAAAGCAGCTCTGGGAAGGAGGAATGAGGTTTTATAATAAAAGATGGTTTGGACAGATGGGGAGTGTGGAGGAGAGACTTGGGAGGAAGGCAAGAAACCTCTCTGGCACGCTGCAAGCTCAGCCTACAGAAGCTACAGAGTGTGTGACCCTCTTGTTAACTCCATTTCACAATGTTCCCTGCATGCTTTGTGTGGCTTCCAAGTAATGCATGACATCAGAAATCTTAATAAAAACCACCTGCTCAGTACATTTTATGTTCAACTCTGTTAAACTTTCCTAGTTCAAAATATCCAGTGCTATCTGGAACAGGAGGATAATTACTTTTCTCTAAATTTGCTGAGCTTTGTTAAATGAATTCTTTCCTTAAGGAATAAAAATGTGAATTTATATGCCTTAGCTCCACATTTTTGAAAATCACCTTTCAGCTGTTCAACTTTGTAGGCTGATAAAAACATCTGTCAAAATTAACTTCTAATCCTCTTCTTGAACCTAATCTACTTTTATCCATGTTCATGGCCTGTGTTTCAGGAATAACTGACTCCTGTTCACCAGGGAAGTGTAGGGTGTAAATGGCCCTAGGTCTAGGGGGGCTATGCTCCACACATCCCAAGAGAGCTCTTAAAGCTTCAGGTTGCCTGGAGTCTTTCATGTCAGACAAGAAGCAATGTTTATACATCCCCCAGCACAAGGAAAGAGCTGATGTGAGCCAGAGGTAATTAATATCAGCAGTTATACTAGCTGTTCATTAAAAAAAAAAAAGTATCATTAGAAATAATTGCTTTGCTTTCCACTTTTGTGACCCAAAAATTCTCAGGCTGTGGTGTTCCTATCTGTTAAATAGTTTGTTAGTATCTCTCAAGACAAAACAAAAGAAGAACCACATTCTTCTCTGGGCTATTTTGCAAAGTTTATTCCAGACTTTGTTTAGCTGTGAGAGAGGTTCACAACATTCTCAGTACTAAAGAAGTAGGTGTAGTGCTCTGTCTCTTTTTGAGGAGTCTGAGTTTTCATTAGAGAGTCACAGACAGAAGTCAGCTCCTTCCTGTGGCTCCCTTGCTCTCCAGTTAATCTGTCTTTAGTGACACCGAAGAACACTTCTCTTGAGGTAGATTTGTTGCTTTGAGTGAATTTGCAGGAGTTTTTGAACATATTTTGTTTTATCAAAAAGAGTCAGGCAAAAGGGAAGCTTCAGAAAACTTATTTTAGGACCAGGAAAGGGGTCATGACCTCGAGGCTCTGCTGTTTAAATCAGCAGAACTTCTTTGGAGTGTATGTGGAATTTAGGAAAGGGCACAGGCTCTTCTGCTTGTGTCACAAATTTTCCAGAGTGCTTTTTTCTGAACAAGTCAGAAAAAGATTTGCCTGAAGGGACACATGAATATGGGGCACATGAATAGCTTTTTTAACATAAAAGTTTTGGGGTTTCCAAGAGACAAAATATCAGGTCTAAAATGTGGGTACCATAAGAAGCTGGAGGAGAGAAGGTGGCATGAGGTTGACTTGTGTGCACCCTCAGTAGGATGTGCAGGGCTGGGGGGAAATTGGAGGGTCTTTGAGACCTCTGGGCCCTCCTTGAAATCTGCTGCCAGAGCTCCCAGTGAAGTCCTTGTGCCAAGCTGGACATGTGAGACGTAGCCTGCAAGTAAGAACTGGATGAGGACAAGCTCCCCACGGTTTCCTTTGAATTGCCAGAAATGAGGAGACAGAGAAGGTCTTTTTCCCTGGTTATTTCTCATTAAAGTCTTTTGGAAATAAATTGAGTAAATTCATCTTTAATTACACTAAACAGTTTATAATCAATATTGTTCTCCTTTGCTGCCTTCGTGCAAATGTTTGAGTCTTTGACACTTTTGAGGACAAGACAATGAGGGCATTACTGGATCTGGTGAAAAAAAATAAAAAAAGATTGTAAATAAATCTCTACACATAAAAGCCCCAGGTCTCTCTGGACACATACTTTAAAATCTATTTATTCACCCTTTCCCCCCTGTTTTCATATTTAGATAGGGATAGCTATGGTGTAAAACAGAGCTCTATATTTTTGTCTGTTAGGACATGAGAAAGGGCACAGTGCTCTCTGTTTCAGCAGCTGTTCTGAAGCCAGTGTGCTAACTGTATTTATTTATTAGTGGATTGTTTTGGTTAGACTATTTTTTCCCCTGGTGTGTGTGCTGCTGCAATTGGTGGACATGCTTTCCCTTTCTTACATCAACAAAGATATTGGTCCAAGAGAATTTCATGGATTTCTCCCTTTTGGCCTCTGAATTGTCCAGGTAAAGACTTCTTCCTACGTGTTTCTTCCATCATAATCTAGCTCTGAATGCATTCTCTTGGCATGTGAAAGAGCAGAAATATGTCATGTTTTCTGAGGACATGAGCCATAACCCTCAGAAATAATTTGCTTCTTCTCTAACCCAGAAGCCATTGAAGAAATTAAAACTGGATGAACAATGAAAATATATTGCAGTCAAAGAACAGCTTTAGATTCTTTTTGATAGTAACAGTGGTTTCTAATGCTTCCTAATTTTCACTTACACATATCTGAGGTTATGATTAATCCAATGAAATATTCAAAATTGCCCAAGTAAATCTGACTTTATCATAAACAGGATATATATTAAAGTCTCATAAAGCAATCTGACAATCAGATCTAAATTTCTTTTGTGATTTAGATTTTTTTTTTGTGATGCAGATAAGCATCACATATGTAATCTTGAAGTCTCCAGTTTCGAGAAGTTCTGCAGGAAGAATTTTCATCCACTGGAAAACAACATCTTTCTCTCCAGGGGCTTATTCATACCAAGAGCAACTGTATTTCTTTCAAACAATAACAAAAATATGTTTCTTGCCTGTGGATTAAGAAAAATCTCAAGATGAAAACCGGCTTCCCTGCTGCCTTCCTGTTCAAATTGTGAAACTGGCCTGAAAAATAAGTGGTTTTTTTTTTTCTTTTTCTAAGCCATTCTAATGCTCTGTGGTGTGATGGGCTTCCCTTAAAAAATTGAAGCTGTGAAATGCTGGTTCTCTTGATTCCAGCTGTTCAGACCTAAAGATAAAACAAATGTCATGAGTATCACAATAAATCCTGAAAGCTAGAAAAACAACAGCAGGGGAAAACTGATCAGAAACTGTGCAGCAATGCACAGATGGAAAAAATACCCTGGGGGCTCATACAGCTTTTGGTGACTTCTCTTTTGGAGCTTGTCCTGTGACAGCTTCTGGCACTGGGTGGAGGGAGCAGGAAATTCACCCTACAGCCACAGGGGCCTGGATAGCACCTGCCTTACCCTGCTTCCAGGGCTCCGGAGGTAAAGCCAGGGAGAAAAACACCACTTAGTGTATGAATATATACCAGATACAAGTGGAGATTAAAATTATTAAATTATGCGAATTTTTCAAGAATGGCATAATAGGTCCTAAAATTCCTCATGAATCTTGTAGTCATGTCTTTGTTCTGGGTTTAAGTTTGCTACAGCAAGTGATCTTCCACCTGCCATGGACTTCAGTAACAGGGGCTCTGCTACCTCTGTACTTGTACACAACAGGTTTGTTGCAAAAACACTTTTATTTTTAAAAAAGACAAGCATCTACATAAACATTTCAGAGACAATAGAACCTGAAGTTGTAAATACATTCTTGTGACTTTATTAAGAAGAAGAGAATTTTGGTTTGAGAAGAGGAAAAGCTTGTGATCAGGCAACTGCAGTTACAATAATAAGAAAAGAAAACATAAAATCAATGTCAGCTTGATTATTTTGGGAGTCTGTCCTGCCCAATGGTGCTTCTTTATTACAACCTTTTTTTCAGGACAGGACATAGTTCAACCTAACTAAAATATGGAAGTGTCACAGCTAAGGAAAGTTTGTGTTAATTTTTACTTACTGCATTATTCAAAGGAAGAGAACAAAAAATAAATTTATCAATGCAGCAATTGAACTAAGTGCAAGCACTTCCAGCTATCAAAATGGCTGTTTCATGAAAGATCACATATATTGGGATTGTTTGTGTAACTTAGTTCCCATCAACCTAAAAGATACATTAAAATTGTGGTGAGGATTTAGAAACTCGACGTTGCTCCTGTCACTAATTAACCCTGCAAGCAGCACCAAAGATCACTGCAAAAGTCATTTAGCACCTCCAACTTTGTAAAGTGTAAATGTTTGATTGTTTCCTGGCCTTATGTTGCTATCAGTGTTGCGTTTCTTTTCCTTTTGCTACCTGTGATGAAGACAGAATGTGTAAATAAATCTGAGAGGAGACGGGGCCGGGCACAGCTTGGATGTGTCAGTGCTCATTTAAGTTACTCTTGCATCCCAATTCCTTATCCTGCCCTCTTTTGTCCCCAGAGCAGGAGAGAGATTGGTGCTTCCTGCCTGACTGCATGAGGAGGGTGGATTATGTCATTCTAGTGGCCAGATGGCCGGAGCACAGACTGGTCAGCCTTGGAAGCCTCCGGAGGGATGTTCCCTGCACAGCCAGCACAGGACCACTGACACTTCCAGAGGCTGACCTGAACCTTCATGGGCAGCACTGGCCTCACAGAGAGGGCTCTCCTGACCCCTCCTGTTCGTGGCTGCTCCCTGATATTCCAGCACAAATATGCAGGGGTACAGGTGACATTGTGCCACCACCTGGAGCACACGCTCGTGCACCCTGGCCATACTGAGGCTGAATTTTGGCTGCAACACTTTTTTTGGCATGTCATCACACCAGAGATGGGTTTTGGTATGCAGTGGTTTCATCTTGCCCTAATCTTTGTCATTCTTTTGTATACATAGGGCAAGCACACCACAAAAAGAAACAAAATTGAAAGCTGGAAGTTACTCTAATTCAGTAAGAGACACTGGTGGAGAAGGAGGCAAATGGAATTAAAGCCCAGAGAACTATAGGGAACAATTCTTACTATTTGAGTCCATGCCACTGAAGCTTGTTTTCCCTAGATGCTGAATTACATCTTCATCCAGTATATTTTTGCTCTGTTTCACTGACAACAGCCTTGTTCTGTTGCCCTAACTTAGGAAAGCTTAGGGTTTGGCTCACTGTTATATCCCAGCCCTCAATTTAGGAGGCTTTTCCTCTTCCAAAATTTACTTGAGTATTAGTGTGAAGATGCTTTGGAAAGAAGGGCTTCTGACAGACCTTGAGTCTGCTGCCCAATTAGTTCTCTTTTTAAGGGAGCTTTACAAATTTTAATTACGGTATTTCTACAAAAATCCTTGAAGTATTATTTCATGCATTTTCTTACTTCTCAAGAGGAAGGAGTAGCTGTGACTCCACGACAAAACGAAAATGTTTGTTTTAAAAACATATAATAGATTTTCTGCAATCCATATCCACGCTCAATGAGTATACAATGTGTTTTCTAGTCTGTTTGCATGGCTGGTGATGTGTGATGGAAGCTTAAGCTGTAAATGAAATTCATTCCTAAAAGAATAGGTGACAAGACACTGTAAGATTTAATTCCCATTGCATGAATCACTTCATTTGCACATCTCTTCGCACTTGATTGGACATACTGATATTTTAAATGCATTACAAATTTAATCAAAAGCATTAAATAAGACACACAACATTGAAATTACATCCAGGAAAACATCTGGGACTAGGGAGAGGGGAATTATTCTTGCATAAAAAATAAAGATTCTATACTTTCATAAATTAATTGAATAAACAAAGGCATATTGAAGCTCCTCAGGAGATTATGTAGAAGGTCAACTCATGGCATTTCCCAGATTGCAAATCAATGCATTGATCTGAATAGACTTTTGTATTTAAATAACTTCTTGGATGACTCCACTGGACTTTTTCCTCTGTGGTTTGTTAACAGTGCTGAAATGAGATCAAGAGAACTATTCCCGTGTGCAAAGTCATTCAGAGTTGTGTTATCAAGTTTGGGAGGCTGAAGGTTCAGTCTTGCAAAGTTCATTCCCACAGACACATCCATTACCCTTTGAAGAACTGCAGCTTAGAAAGGAGCAAGGTCTTGAAGTGAGCTTGATAATAAAGTGATTGTTTTGCTGTCCAGATAAAATCCCCTGAAGGTATCTGAAGCTATGTTCTTTAACTTCCTGCATAGTACACAATCTTCCTCATGTTTAGAAAATTAATTCTCTCTTGAAACTAAACACCAAAACACTTTTCTTTCTCTCCAGATTTGCTCCATATGGGAAACATCATAGACTAGGACAAAAGCTAGAAAGATTAGAAGTCAGGAAAGTTGAAAATTCTATTTAAGGTGACTAAATAATTTCAGAAAGGGCCTTTGTCACCACCCACTCTCTATTATGGATACTTTTCCACTATTTTTTTTTCCCATGACAATTTTAAGTAGAGACTGAAAAAAATAATTCATATATTTTATATATATATCAGGAATATATATAACTTTCTTTCTTGCTATGTGTGGAATCTGCAGTTACGTTTATGTGTAGGGTATCATTAGAACAAAATTTTTAAGGTGAAAACACCAAAAATCTCATCTTTGACATTGTTTCATGAAATCCCAGATGTGCAGTGCATGTGGAAAGAAATAATTTGACAAGTTTATATGAAAAAATGTTGGTAAATTTACTTGCCACAGACTTGATAAAGATTTTCATTCATTGCTTATGAAAAACAGGTTATCATACTGTAAGAGAGTTATATAAAACTTAAACATTCCTGACTAACTTCTTGAACTCTAAAAAAATTATTATTATTATTACAATCAGGTTCATGAAAGGTGAAAGAATTAAAGAATTTGTTAATGGGAGGTTATTTCTGCAGAACAAATGTGAGCAATGTCATTCTCCTCCATAAAATGCTATTGAAGGCAAATTATTGTAAATGAAACCAATTGTGAAATCTAGGATGAAGAAATATTGTAATTCAGCAAATAGTAAGTCCATAAGTTATTTTTTTCTTTACCATAATTCACATAGCAGAAAAGGCCTTGGCTTTGTGTAAGACCTGTTCAGCAATAGCAAAAGTATATATCAATATATCAATATATCAATTTATCAATTTTTTAAAATATCTGTATATCAATATTGTTTTGAGCACAAATCCAAAACACAGTCCCATACCAGCTACTGTGAGGGAAATTAACTCTGTCCCATTCAAAACAGGCACAGAGATATGTTTTGAGACAGGTCAGTCCTTCATTAACTTTAATGTAGCAGTATTCAAATCTTTTGCATTCAGCTCTGATGATGCACAAGGTGTAACTTTAAAAGTTGTTTTATTAGTTTGGTTTGATTTGTTTTGCACAGAAGAGCAAACAGAAAAAAATCCCAGATTGAGTTTCCATCAAGTGTGGAGCATCCCATCTTTTTTTGGTCTTTTATTTTTTAAATTTGAACATGAGTGAGAGACTTCTAACAGTATGTGAACAAAATGTCCAAAATCTAAATAGGATTTGAAAACCTTAGAGACAAGTGCCTGGTATTCTGATCTGACACATGACTGAGGGGCAGCATTTTTTCTGTCTTCCTCTTACTTTAGGAAAAAACATTGAAAGCTCTGTTGTTCATAAATAAAGCTGGAAAGAAATTGGCCTGAACGAATAAATTGAACGGATATGTCACCTCCCATTATGCAGACAAAGCAAATAATCATGTTTTTTGAAAAATTACTGTCAAATTACCAGGTACACAGTGCAAAAATACTCCTGTATAAATGAGAGAGTTCCTAGCACCTGTGGTAAGCTTGGTGGTTGCAAATCTAATCCTTTCTATGGTTTTTTTTTCCCGTGACAATTTTAAGTAGAGACTGAAAAAATAAAAAATAAAAATAAATCATAGATATGACCAACTGTCTTCATCCTCCTTTGTACTGAACAGCTTGGATTATAAATAACTTCAAATCCTGACATATTTAAATCTACTCTAATAATCTTATCAAAATGAGGAAATGTGAAAAGAGTTGGAGGTTTCATTGTACAAAGACAGTGAGTGTCATCAGATTTATTTTTTCAGGTTTCTGTTTATTTTCCTGTTTGTAGAAGATTTTTTAGGTGCAGAAGTTTGCTTTTAAAGCATGAGAAATTAGGAGCCATCCTTCTATCTAGTTTAGAGAGATGAACAATGAGAAATGGATTAACTGAAGTCTGGTTAAGGACCTGGTTAAAATTCCGCCTTTCTCTGACAGTAGGGAATGTGTTCTACAATTCGCTTTCTTGGATTTGATCTAACAAATCTGTCAAAGCAAATACACAAGTTATTTCCTTTTGAATTTGTAATAGGGGCTGTTCTAAAACTCGTATTGAACTGCCACAGAAAACTTTCTTGCTAGAGTTGCAGTGTTTAGGGTGATAAGAAAACCCTAAAGTCCTCTCTATTTCTGGAAATGTAAGCATCTCATTGCATTTTTTTGGGTTTTTTTTGTGTTTTAGTTCGGTTTAGGTGTGTCAGCCTTGGGGTACAGGAAGAATTCCATCTTTGTTAATGGTGTTCTGTCTTTCCAATTGTCTGCAGTTAGGCACAGTAATTTCCTTTTCTTTCAGCCGTGTCTCTCACTGTGATGTTTTTAAGAAATGTTAAACAGATGCTTTCTTAGGATCCAGAGGTGAATACATTTGCAACACAGGTAAAGCAATTCCTGTGATACTCTGTGCTCCAGAAGGGTCTTGTTTTTTGGAGTTTAATTTATTTTTTTTTAACTCCTGAAAACCTCAGAGTAGTCCATAAGCAGCTTTAACAAAATTTAACATTCTTTAGGGATAGATGTAAGTATCTTCCAGCCAGTCATATTTTTAAACTCAGAAAAAAAAAACTGTCAAAAGAGGTGGAAAATAAATAAATAAATATAAACTGCTTTTGTTAAAAAAAAACAAAAAACAAGCAGTAGAAGTTAAAAGCCATTGTTGTATTCTTTGCCTTATCAGGATGGGAGGATTCTTGTTAAAGTAACAGTGTAGAGTCAGGCGTTTTGGAATGATCTGTAATAGATGTAAGCACCTGCATAAAACTGAGAATTTGCACTCTGTGCAAATCTGGGCCCATTACTGCAGCATGTCAGAGCTTTGGCTCTGCACAATTAAAAGAGCTAAGTCAAGTGAGAAAGACTGTATCCAGTGCATTAAGCTATCCATTCCTCCAGTCTAGATTTTAAAATACTAACAGTGAGTTATTAAAAAATTCAACCTTTTTAAGCCTGTAAAATTAAGAACCCACAGAGTAATTCCTGTCTGCACATGCCAGCCCCTGCAGTTTTAATTCAGTTCTTTTGCCTGTTTTCATTATGATCCTATAGTATTTTTCTGACAGGATCACTGTTTCATTTGATGAACAAGATAGATGGCACTCATTCCACAACCTTCATTTAATAATTTGATAATCTTCATTGTTTGGTATGAGGCTTCTTGCACTCCATTACTAAAACTCTAAAGGAAGAACTAATTATTTTTCCCCCAGTATTTTTTGGCAATGCCTGTCACCAGTTTTGAAGCACTGCTAAGGCTTTCTTCTAGCTTCACACCAAACCCAAGAGGTGAGGGGATGATGGAATCACCAGTTTACATCCAAAAAATAATTAAGCCCATGGCTTCATTGAGTTGAAATTACACACTTGTTTTTAATATGTGACGGCTGCATTTTTTTCAGGCTCCTGTGTTTTATCAGGATTTTATCATTTCAGTGCCTCTCATGTGAGCTGCAGCTAGGATTTCCTCAGAATTATTCATTTTACATGCATAAAACGAAAGCACAGCATTCATGACTACTGAAATATTTTATCTATTTATATTATTAATGATCACTCTGGCATTGGATGGACAGACTTAAAATCTAGGTTTTGGTCCACTTTCACTTACATTTTCTTCCTGTACAACTCTGATTTGATTTGGGCCCAGCCAAGAAACATTGTTCCAAATATATGAATATTTTCTTGAGCTTCACAGATTTTTCCATTCAAATCCAAGCTGATACATCTTCTCTCCACCTGATTCCTTAGCACCTTAAACCTGAGTTGGCTGCCCATGCAAAACTCAGCAATATTTAATTTCAGAAAGCAGATGCACTGGTCCTTAGACTGGGGGCGTTGTTGAAATATCAGAAATTCTTTCTCTTCAGGGGTCCTCTCATTCCTAGTGAGGTCTCCTTGGCCAGCCCTAGTGCGTTTTCTCCTCTTTGTCCCATCCTTCTCTCCCAAACCTCTCTTTTCCTGCTCAGAAATATCTGGTATTTTATTATTCTTAGTTTTATTTTTATTTTTTTACTATATTGCATTCATTTGAAATTGTTACTTGCTTACAGGGCTGGAAGCTGGGGGAATGGATGTCTTGGTTTAGGGTAAATTTGGGAAAAAATTTCTGGATGGAGTCTCTCTAGAAGATGAATTTGAAATGCCCCTCCCCCAACTGGTTCGGAAAAGAAAAATTACCTTGGAGGAAAGTGGAAAAAAGTTGTTTATTTAACAGTCAAAGCACTCCCCAGCACA
Source organism: Thryothorus ludovicianus (assembly GCA_013397245.1). NCBI lineage: Eukaryota > Metazoa > Chordata > Aves > Passeriformes > Certhiidae > Thryothorus > Thryothorus ludovicianus. The sequence continues at coordinate 421,722 of VZTB01000308.1, read as the reverse complement.
ACAAATGACCAACACTGAACACAAACCCTCAGTGTGCCCGCAGAGATGCCAAATTCAGAAAGTCTCTCCCGGGGCTGGAGCTCGGCTCTGTTGCTGTCGGTCCCTCAGGGCTGGCAAAGGCCGGGCCCAGGCCAGGCCCGGTGGGACACAGGTGGGAGCTCCTGGGGCCCTTTGGGTGTTTAACCAGAGCAGGGTCAAACAGTGCCAAGGAAAAAAAACAAAGTGTGGAGAACTTCTGTGCCTCAGCCAAAAACTGACCAAAAGCAAAGGAGAGCTCTCTCACCATCCACACTGCAGCCAGCACAGGCCGTGTGTGAGGGAAAGCTGAAAACTCTGATCTTTGTGTTTAGAAAACAACTGCCTCAGACATTGCACTGCTTCTCCTTCACTCTCAGATCCAGTTTTAAAGATACAAAACTTATTTCTGAGCTAAACAGATGGATGGGGACACAATTCAGCATCAACCCAGGACAATGGAGAACTTTGGTGAGTTGTCTCTCCCTGCCCTCATCTTGACTCACACACCTTTCATTATATTTTCTCTCAGCTGTCCAGCTGAGGAGGGCAGTGATAGAACAGCTTTGGTGGGCACCTGGCATCCAGCCAGGAGCAATCCATCCCAAATCCCCACCCTCCAGCAGCTGGAAATGACGGCCACGTGCTCAGTGTCAACATCTTTGAGGGAGTTTCACTGCAGAACTGAAGGGAATTTTGCTGAGCAGGTACAAACTGGTTTTTCTAGTGGTTTTGAGGTGGTTTGAATCAGGCTGCGGTTCAAGGACATGACACATTTTGCCTGCCTAAACTGGGAAGACCTCTTCTGTCCTATTGTCAGTCTCAGTGTTTCAAAATGTTTTGAGTGCGTCAAAACATTAACATTACCTGAGTGTGTCACCTTTTTTATTTAAAGAGATAGGGAATTTAGGGAGTCAAGTAAGAGCAGGTATTTCACATACTTTGTGCTTAAGGATGGCCAAATCATTTTGGATGAAAATGTCCAATCACATTCAGCCTGAGGCATACCCTGAGCATGGAGAACTTGAGTCTTAGTGACCAGCTTTTTATGAGTTTCCTGGATTTCAAACAAGACCATATAAATCGGAAGTATTATGCAATTTTAATAATAGGCTATGTTACCAATTTGCTCACAAAAAACCAGTCAGCATAACTGAAATTCCTAGGTGTACTGTGGTTATTGAAAATTAGTGTTCTGTGACTTGCTGCTGGCCTTCCAGCATAAATATATTGAAAAAATGAAAAAGAAGTTAATGCTTTTGTTCTTAAACTTTATTTTCTTCAATTTTCTCCAAAACTTAATGGATCATATACTGTGAAAAAAGTTTTAGTTGTACTTGGCTTCTTATTCCATCCCTATAAGTGATCCCTTTCTTTTAAGTGATGGTTTCTGTAAACTTGACATAAAATCACAGATTCATGGAATTGCTTGGGATGAGAAGGGACCTTAAAGATCAACTCATTCCAACTCTCCTGCCATGGACAGGGACACCTTTCACTAGAGTAGGTTGCTCAGAGCCCCATCCACTCTGGCCTTGAGCACTTCCAGGGAGGGAGCATCCGAAGCTTCTCTTAATAACCAGTTGCTGTGCCTCATTACCCTCACAGCAAAGAACTTCTTCCTAATATCCAATCTAAATCTACTCTCTGTCAGTTTGAAGCCACTCCCCCACGTCCTGTCACTCCAGGGCCCTGTAAAATTCCTGATCTTCCTTGTAGGCTCCTTTCAGCCACTGGAAGGCCACTACTGAGTCCTTTCTTATTTGTGGTACTTCTGAGTGAATCTTTGTAGAAGAGAAAAAAAATTTATGTTCTTTCCTTAAATTGCACCCTCAATGTAGTATGGTGAGATTTTGTCTGTAAATTACTGAAAAAAAAGAGATTTTATAATAATGGATAGCAAACTATTGTCATGCAAGACACTTTGGTTTACCAGAGTGACTACAATTTCACTTCCAAAGGCTTGGCTTTATCCCTTCCAGAAGTCGTGTTTAAATTGCAAGATTTTTAAATTTGGAGTTGAACTTTCACTTAGAATACAGCAGACCTGGCTTCCACATGTGTTGTGCATACCCATTGTATTTTGTTTAAATCTGGTCTAAGTTTGGGGAAGAAGACAAAAATCAATCAAGTTCTGCATTGATTTAGTTTTCATTGTTCAGACAAATTCTCTGTATATATTATTGCTGCAGAGACATACTGCTGTGGAAGTTTTAGAAAACCACTAGAAGAGTCAACTGAACTCACCACTATATTTCTTTATAAATAGCACTGATGTATGTGATAATTCAAAGTTTACTGTCCATATTAGAAAGTAAAATATTTCTGTTTGTACTTACAAATGATCTTTCTTGCATGTGTGGTTTAAGAGTTTAGTTAAAATAACAAAGAATCAATTCTATGAAGGAAAATAAGATTATCCTTTCAAATAATAGCTGGAGGAAAAGTTCGACACTAAAGTGCAAATGTTATTTGATGACAGTGAATTTTTGAAGCTTTGGTTTTGTGGATTTTTTAGTAATCTTCTAAGACCCTTGATATTTTTTCCTATAATTTAATCAATCTCTGCACAAAGAGTGTCAGTCTGAAAGGCAGGACTGCTGGGAAGTTGAGTAAGCAAGGCACAACTGAAGGACTCTTGACCTGGTGAGTCTTTAAGCAGAAAAAATATACAGCCAGCCACAAACTAGAGCTGTTGAGAAACAACAAAAAGGTTATGAAAATTATAACCTCTGGTGCCTTGTGCCATTTTGAATTAATCTTATTTAACAACCTGATGCCCTTTCAGTTGAACTGGAGCCCTGGCCAAATTTCAAATCTATATCTTACTTTACAGGTTTGTTTAAGTCTATAATCAAAGACTAAACCTGTGACTCACCTGTAACTTTTAACAGATCCCACTGTGGCTCTTTTGTGTTAACAGAAGGAGATCCTGGCCCTGCACCTTGGCTGTGTTATTTTGCTGATTGAGGGAAGCTCTGTGGAGGTGCTCTGAAAATTCAAGTTCGGTTGGAAAGGCCAGGAACTCTCACTTTTATCCAAGTCTGGCCAAATTATTTTCCAGGGTGGAGAACAGAGTATATTTTATCATAGCAAGGAGAGGTAGTATTCCCTAGATTAATACCTTTGCTTCCTTTATGGAGTAAGTTTAGCAGAGCAGCAAGGAAAGCTGCTGAAGGTTCATATTCAGAAAGGAGCCTCCCTCTAGCTGAGTCCGTGGGAGCTGCACTAGCCTTTTGTCTGCTGAAGATAGCTATTTGCATATCTGACATGCCATTAAAACGCCAATTAACACATTTTACAGCTTTTGTAGCGTTTTAATGTTCTCATAAGTGCACAGAGAATGAATGAAAACATTTGTAATTCTGGCTAGAGTCGATCTCATTCAGCTGAAGGAGTGTAACCTGCAGCTCTCATTGTTTCCAGAAACTCAGAACATCCATTTTGCAGTCAAAACCAGATGATACCTCTTGAAATGGTACTTGGTTGGACTGTTGGTTGCACTGTGTCAACTTGTGTGCTGCTCTTCCACTCTTCCATGCACCTGCACTCGTGGGATCACAGCACTGGCACCATGGTGCTGCAAGCCAGCTCAGGCACCAGCCTGTGCACAGAGGCTTTGGCCCTCTCACTGTGATGCTTTCCTGGGCTCCACAGCTGTGGTTAATGGTGAATTATGTGGTGGAAGAAGCACAAGTCCAGTCTCCAGGGCATCTGATGGACAGTGACAGCCCACGTGCAGGAGCTCACAGCTGAGGTTGGCTCCCTGGTGTTTTGTCAGGGTGCAAAATAGCAGGGAAATCTCCTGCTCTGCACTAATATGCTGAATCAACGGTGGCTATTGAACTTTCACTGAATATTAACTTCTACTGCACTTGGCAAACACACTTAGCAAAAGGTGATACTGCCAGCCCGAGCTATTGATTGCGATGCAAATCTGCTGCAGCTCAGCCCCGCCACTGCCGCCGAAAGCTGAGCTCCCTGATAGGCTTCTCAGTGTCATGGTGATGGCACTTGTGAACTGTTCTTTGTCTGATGTCAGGTGGTTCCATTTGCCTTTTGAGATAAAGCCATCTTTTCCTGCTCTGGTGGTAATTGTTAGCAACTTTCCACTGAATCTGATTTATGTTGTGCTTTTTTTTTTTTTGTTTGAACTATTCTACAATGCCAATTAGATTAAAGGTCAAGTTTGGCAGTCTCTTTCCATAAACTCTAGAGTAAGCCTTTCTGATATCAAAGGGATTGTTTGGATGTAACTAGTGGGAGAATTGGCTCCTGTACTCTTGCTCAGGAGAAGTCAAAAGGTCGAAGTCCACCTAAAGATTCATGTTATCATCAGAAATGCAAATAAAGGAGATGGGAGTCACGAGGCTGGATGAAGGAAGATGGGTCAGCACCTCGGGCACTCCCAGATGATGGCATGTGGAAATCCCAAAGGGAACTTTCCCTTGGGTCTAGGGATATCACAAATTGCTTAATTCAGTGGACTCTCTGCAGTGAATGGAACCACAGCAACATGTAGTTTTATTGAGATATTTCTTGTCCTCCAGGCTGGAGAGGGCAGATGAGACATCCTGTGTTTGCACACACATTTTCTATGCAGATCATGCACTCTTTTCCCATGAAGTAATTCCTTTGACTGCAGTCCACTAATCTATATTTTAGCATCACTGAGCATCCAATATCCCATTTCATCCAATGACATTGCTTTGTTGAAGAGTATTAACTCTTCAATATCAGAGATGCAATTAATTAATTAATTTATTAATTATATTTTACCCATATAATGCAATAATAGTAGGCATCACATATTCCCTGAATTATTCATCTTCTCAAAGATGCTGTGGCTTGAATGAGTAGATAGATCTCCATTTTATGAAGTTTGCAGAGGTTTATTTTTAAATGGCAGGCCACTTCAGAGTTCTAATTTTCATTACTCTGGTTTCCTGCGATCAGGATTTCGAGGAGCAGGGAAGCAACCTTTGAAAGCTGGTTCACTCGGACAGCTGGCAATAAAAGACTATGGTCAGTGAGCATTATGGACCTGATAAGAGCCTGTGATCTGAACTATATGCAAAAGTGAAATGAACTCGTGCTCCTACTGATCATGACGTGCAAGGTCAGTGCAAACTACCGAAGTATCGGATTGCAAATACGCTCTTGGCAGTAAAAGTCCCAGCTCAGTACAGCTTGATCATTAAAGGGAAGCATACAGCTGTGCAATAAAACCAACACTATGTTTGAAATTAGCTCCTAAGAAAGGGTTATAAAATCTGAAGGAAGTTTAAAAGTGATTTTTTTATTAATATGCTTTCTTAGTGTTCTGTAATTCTCATTCCTGTGCCTTTTTAATTGTGCACTTCACCTCAGGAACAGTCACAACTGAGGAGAGGAGTCCAGCTGAAGCCCAAAAGATCAAAGAAAGGGATAGAGAGGCAATTCTCTTTTTTTTTTCCCGTATGTATGTGTTGGTGGTTTTTTTCAATACAAGTGATAAATGTGAAAGCAATAAAGATAAAAACCTGGGATTTGAGAGCAGAGCTACTTCACATAAGGACATTAAACCCATGAATGTACTATCAGTGAAACTGCTGGAAACAAACAATGGAGTTTGTTTAAAAGTGTCTTTTGTTTTATGGGGTTTTTTAATGATAAAAACTGGACAGTGGATTTAAAACTGGAAAAAGAAAATAAAAGCAAGCGAGGGTTACATCCTGTCCATAGGTTTCCTGTGTTATTACAGCCATTTTTAAATGCTTTTAACTCCAGTAAAACAGTGGTCCAAATGTGAAGACTTTTCCACACCAGTGGAAAATGCACTGAAGTTAAAAGAGCTTTGGTATGAATTCTTCCTGAATGACTAATCATATTAGACCATTTCATTTGACTCTAAGAGGAAGCAAAAATGGTGAGTCTGTTTGCTCTCTCATCTACAAAAGATGGTGGCCTCATGCTTCAGTGGACAACCTAAAACTGATTTATGCTCTCAGTTATCTGGATGAAAGGCACTGGCATTGCTGCTGTTCCTCTAGTTCCTGAAAGCTTGCTGCTTTCTTACTGGATGCCAAAAATGGAAAACTTGATTAGTAGTAACTGTACAGATAGTTGAAGAAATTACAACTGAAAAAAAAAGAGAGTGGCAGGTCTAGCCAGGCCTGGGACACACAGCAGCAGAGCTCCACTGATTTAGGAGTTGAATGGCCCTGGGTGGAATTTGTTCCTTTTTTTTACCCCACAATGTCACAGATTAGAAGGACATGAAAAAAGGAAATAAAGAAGAGGAACACTAAATAAACTTAATTCCCAGCCCTTTAGACACAGTTGCAGTGGTCCTTGTGCACTAATGTTAACTGGTTTGCACGTGGCTGCAGGCAGCTCTTCAAGAATGCAAATTTGAGTTGACTTTGCTGAGAGATGCACTCCCAGCTCCAGGAAGGCAGCTTGATGTTCCCCCAGCACAAAGGTCAAGGCTCTAATCCATCCCCTGGAGCTAAAAACAAGGTGGTACTAAACCTTTCCCACTCCTTACAGAACATAACTGTTAGGATATTTTGAAATGAATAAAGGTTACAGTCAAAAGCTTCCATTCACACATCTTCCCTATTGATTTAGTTTCTGCCATTGTTCTGATTTTGAGATCACAAAGATTCTGTAAAATCATCTGATTTGTCATGACATTACTGCTGTTCACAGCCTGGGGAAACATCATCTTTCTCCTGTTCTTTGGCATGGTTATAGCAATTACTGAACTTGAACCCACTGACAATCCTCCATCAAGATCCATCCAGGGCACTAAAAGTGCCTTGAGTACCAACAAATGGCAAACATTGCATGAATATGTGCATACACAAATGCTCCCCTTGGGTTTCCTGTGTCTGTTACTTTGACTGAAAACCAGATTTATGAGGTCAATTGAATGAAATTACAGAAGAAATTTCTTTCTTCTCACATCATCCTGCCGTTTTTCTGAGCAACTCTGGACTAGATCTTTCTGTAAGAGCTTTTCTTTCTTGCCCATCTATTCAGGTTTGCTGTCTGTTATGCCACAGCATAAAAGACAGCTAGAAAGTTCTTGATCCACTTAACTGAATCAAAATCAAGTGTGATTTGGCCACAATCATTTTATGTCTCCATTATTATAATGTGCCTGGCCTTTTTACTTTAGCTCAATTGCTCTGTGGTTTAAGTGGTAAGGAAAGAGACATGATGTGATTGTGTCATCCAACTTTTCAACACCATCCTCTACATTTCTCATAGAGCACACTTGGAAAGAAAAATCCCTTGTTGCCAAGAGGATAAATTTTAGGCAATTTTTTCCAAGAGCAGGCACCTTAACAGAGCAGGAGCTGAAGATTTTTTGTCTTCTTGAAGAACTGATTGCAGCTTCAAAGTACAGTTTTTATTGAATATTTAATGTAACCCTATACAGCTGTTAGTTGTTTATACAAGAAGATAGAACTATGTAAGATAGAACTGTGTAGCTTAAGTAAAAATGTGCTGAGCTGAGCCAAAATATGCCTATAACCTGCAGCTCTAAAGCTTCTTGTCTCAAGACTATCTTCAAATATTATGGAAAAGCTATCTTCAAATTTCATGGCAAAAGCCATAAAATTCAATCCTATAATTTTTACTAATTATGTAGCTCATGGATTTTCCAGCCTGATAATTACTGAATTCAATATGCTTACCAATTTCCTAAGGTTTCTTCATCCACAGGTAACATTAGCAGATTTTTAATTAGCGGGACTGAACTTTTAAGGACATTTTCTGTGCTGTGGAAGACTTGTGAGTTAACCCTCTTAGTCAGACAGTGAAGTCATTGGTGTGTGTGGGATTTCAAGCCCATCTTTGGGCCCTTCCTTTGTCTGGGAAGGAAAGTGAAATCCGCAGTGAGGCTGCAAAGGAGTATCAAAGCTCCTGCATTCTCAGGCCTGAGCTGCTCATGGAGAAGGCAGGAGCAGGGGATGGTAATCTACCAGGCAGTTTAATTAGCTCAGCAGTTCTCAAATTCCACAGCTTTGTGTATCAAACACGAAATCAGTTTGGCAAAAGACTTGCTCCTAACAAGCCAAAAGTTTTGTTGTACTTCTTCCATGCACCCATCCTGCCTTTTGATGGATTTGTTAGAAGATGGAGTGTAGTTCTAAACACAATAAGAGGGTTAAAGTTTTGGAAAATAGGTTGAGTTCTAATCTAGAGTTCTGACAAAGAACAATCAGACCTTAATTTCTCTTGGATTTTTAGTAGGGGGCTTTGCCTCTTAGGGAACACACAGACACAGAAACAGCCATTGGTCTCTACATAAAATTGCCTTTTAGCCATAATTTGCCACTGGCTTTTAAAAGATGTGTTTTAAATACTCTGAGGTTTAGTCAAAATAATGGAAAACTTGAATATACATATTCTTATTGGTCCAAGAACAAGAAATTTCAATCTAAGTCACTACAGGTAACATGTTATCATCTATTGAAACAAGAATATTAATCTAACCTTTGTATAGAAATACATCCAGAAGCAGAACTTCTGGGTCTTTAAAATTAAACTTTACAAAATATTCTTGTTCCAGTAAGTATCACATTACCTACTTTGCCTACTTAAATGCACGTTTTAAATGATGGATTAGTGGCTATTTTGGGTGCATTTTTACTGTGTTATTATCTCGAGTCTCACTTAACTTACGCAACTGTTTTCAAAGTTATAAACCCGTACTCTTTATATGCCAAAATCAATCATGATCTCTTTTTTTCTCCATGCTTTAGTCATACTTTCAAAAGAAGTATAGTTTACACAGTCCCAGAGTGTTGTATTGATGTATTCTTGATTTATTTTTATTATATTTTACTTTATTTTTTTGTCAGCAAGAGAAAATGCTTTCAAGAAAAGAGGACAGCTTTTAATGAATTTTATGCAGAAAGAACAGGTAAAAAGAACTAAGAGCCCATAAAATGATTATTTCTGGAAGTGTGATGTCTACACAGACACTACAATCATTTCAGTGTAGAGGAAAGATTGTGTTAGCAACCACTGCCACTATCAAACGCTGCATGATTGATTACATTTGTGGGCCCCTGTCCTTTAATTGCATTATTTTGGCTGTTTGCATCACTCTTTAGTTGGATCTGCAGAGATATAAATGCCAATAGATCCAGCCCAGTGATTCATTGTGATTGTATGTGATCTCCAGGCCTGGTCCAATAAAATACCAATTTAGGGCCTGAGAAAAGCAGGGATGTAGGAATAAAACTGTGGCAGAAGGGAATCCTTGCCTCACTCGGATCCTTTCACATGGTAATATTCCCAGGGATCAGGCCCTGAAGGACACTTGGATGCTTAAATGCAGTTCCAGACCTTTTATCCCCCCTGAAGTAAGTGTATTGCCTACTGCACAGAAATGCATTAAAATGGCAGGTTTTCTCCCCGAAGAGCTAGCTGAGAAATGTTAGGTGTGCAGGACAACACTTAATTTTGCCATTTGACAGGATAATGAAAAGTTAAATAGAGAACTTCTTCACCTGCACCAGTTTGGATTCAGAGAGAGTTTGAGCAAAGGATGCAAACCAGTCCCTGTTGCACTAACAAGGAAATCCTAAGCAGAACTACCTTTGTAGTTTTTCCCAAGGTTTCACCAGGGGAATATTTTGGGATTGCTGCCAGGCCTCCCTTGAAGCCCTGGGAGATGTGGGCTGTCCAAGGGATGTGCTGCAGCAGAGATCCCCCTGCCAAGCCCCACCACTTGGTGGGCTGTGGCAGCTGGCTCTGGGCCTTTTGGGAAATGAAGGTTGCAGTGAGCTTTCATCACTTCATGACCACAAAAGGCATAACTCTGCTAAGAGAAGGGCAGAAGGCTGCAAGATCCACAAGGGCTTTTATAAGGTGCTTGGTTTTTCTCATCAGAAGTTTTCTGAGTGCTTCAGAAATCTGACATCTCCCCTGGAAAATACAGGTAGGGTTTAAGAGCTGGTTTCCTGATAAAGAAATAAAGAATTATGATGTCTGAGTATATATTGTGTTGACAAGTCTACTAATAGGTGGTTAAACAAGGACAATATGCAGATAGATTTCTTCCCTTTCCCCATTTTTTCCCAAATTTCAGTTAATAGAGTAGCCCACTCTCTGGAAGCACAACTTTTCCAAGAGCCTTGTATGTCTGGAGAGCTCAGCACAGTGCACCCCCTTGCTTTTTGATAATGGACTCCTGAAATATCTACTTTAAAAATATCTTTAAAAGATTTTAAAAATGCTTGAATAGCAAGAGACGTGTACATCTATAACAGCACTTTCTGGTAAATTCTGAAGTAGAAATTCATCATTGACACCTTTGGGAGGTGCTTTGACTTTGTAATATATCATAGAGTATGCTCTGTAGATTATCTGCACATATCCTGTGCAGGAGCCAGTGCTAGGAAGCAAAGAGCAATTGAAACAGTCAGGAGCAGAGGAAGCCAGCAGCAAAGATGAAACTACAGGGAAAAAAAATTAGGAACAATCCTAAAGTTTCCGTGTATGTCATAGATCTGTTAAGCACTGTGTGAGAGTTTGAACTGGAGCTTGGACAAACCCAAAATGAATCAGAGAGCTATGGCATGAGAGGGATGTCAGTGATCAGCTACAGCACTCCTTTTCAGCTGTCAAATGCTCCTGATGGAGGAGTGGGAGCTTAACAGCTGAGCAAGAAGCCAAGTTTGGGAGGTGTGAGGAAAAACAGCATTGCTGAATTGTTGCTTTTGTGGTTTTCATCCATACTGCTCACTTTTGGGCTTTAGATAAGGAACAATTTGGGGGCCCCCTACACCTGTGGGAAGTGAGCAGACCCTGAAGATGGACTTCTGTTTGGCAGCCTGAATGTGCCCATCTTCTGGGACACTGGGAAAGGGAGTCTGTAAAAGAAGCTACTGCCACCTGTGTTTATGCTGGCTCCTTTCAGTTGTCCATTCCTAGATAAATTCTCTCAAACCTGATGCCAAAACCGTAAGGTACTGGTCAATTTTTGTAAGGCTGCCTGAATGATTCACGTCATTTCTCAGATTACTGGTAAAATAATGGGGAAAAAAAATAAAAGGGGGGGAAATAACAAAAAATCTAGTAGGATTGAAAGCTCTTGGCAAGCCTGAGCTGTCATTTTGTAGGCACAATACTTCTGGCTGAGGTGGGTCTGTGAAACATAAGGCTGGACTCATGCTGAAGTGTCTTGGGTTGGATTAGAGGGATTCAGGTTGATGAACAAAGTCCTGCCTGTAGATATGGATGAAAACCCTGGCCTCAAGCTCCCCTATTCCTGACTGCAGTAGTTCTTTCCTGTGAGTGGAGGGCACTATTATGTCAGTTTGCTGGAAAGCAAAAGAAGGGCAAAAGGCTTCTCTGTTCTTCCAGTGAGTGTGCAAAATTCAGTAGTTATCAAGGATAAAAAAATGGAGCTCATTGATCAAAGTTTGTAAGTTATGAATATTACAAATTATCCTAACAGAAGTCCCTAAGCAGTAAATACTTCAGTCACAGTGCTTAGAAATCCTGTTAGAAAATTGGCTAAGGGAATTGGGGATATGATACAAAGTAATGAAGGATGGTGGAACCTAGAATTGTCCAAAAAATACGTAGATGTGGCACCTGGGAACAAGGTCTCATGGTGAACTCAATGATCTTGGAGGTCTTTTCCAACCATTCTTATGATTCTCTGATTCTGTGATACAGATCAATGGTTCACATCCAACCCAATTCTTTTGGAGCCAGGCTTTTAATTTTCCCATGGGGGCTCTGGATCTTTGTGAAAGAGATTTGCTAACCTTCTTTTGTTGTATATTCCAGGTATCAACAATTCTGTAATAAGCAGAATTTCCTACAAAGAAGGCAAAGAGGAAATAGACTGATTACAGTTGTTAATTAAAGCCTCTGCAAGAACAGCATTGAAAAGAATTCAGACACTTGTCTCTTAAACATATCCTCCTTGGCCACAATTGTAATACAGTGCTGATCTAGGACAGGAAAACTCTGTCCCTGGTATTGCTCATTTCTGAATGATTTGGATGATTTGAAACAACAACACATATTAAGCCAGCACCTTTCTCAGGCATTGGAATCAACTCAGTAAATCTGAGGGAAAAATCTAAGTTTGGCTCTTGGTAAATTTCTATGCAAAGAAATTATGCAAAGGGGACATCCCCCATTTGAATGTTTCCAATCTCTCATCAGTTTTTGTTGCTTTTTTTATTGAACATTTCAATATCTTCCTTTGTCTTCATAAACCCATTATATGCATTGAAGACAATTATGAGCACAGTGGCATGGTTTTGGCAAAGGTTAGATTCAGAATTGGGAAACATTGTTCATTTTGTTTGTCTGCATCATATTATAAACTACCAGAGTACTTTGTTCCCCTTTTGTAGCAATGTTTGTCACATAAAGAGGCACTGGTTTAAATTCTGGGGGGAGAGGTCATTGCTTCAGCAAAGGATGATTAAGATCTTAGCTTCAGCACCCACAACTCCACACTCAAATATGTGCCTTCAGAGTTTCCTACATCACTGTGTGTGTGTGTTGACAGATATATTCTCCTTTTCTCCATAACAGTCAGCGGAGAGAACACTCAGACTGAAAGAGAAATGATGAAAATTGATGGTCCAGATATAGATGAGAAAAGACAAGGAATTTTCTTTCGCACCACAACTAAGAGAGAAGATTGGTCCTACTTTCATTCAAATCCTTTAAATTCAGCAGGTCATGTTTAAAACAATTTCAGGAAAAACGCTCGCTGGGCAAAAATTTTGTGTTAATTTTGCACACACATTCTATCAGATTCAACACAAAGGCTTTGTCTCTACTCCGAAGGTGCAGTTCAGACAGGATCTACAGCTGAACAGTGAGAGTGGTTCCAGAATGTCTCCTGGGCAGGAGTGGAAGAAGAACCCGAGGCAGGAGCACGTTTTGGGGTGAGGCAGTGTGAAGGAGGAAAGTGGATGTGCTCAGTGGAGGGAATGACAAAAGGCCTGTCTTGCCCAGCTCATTTGGGGACATTTCTTCTGGGCATTTTGAAAGAAAAGACTGTGGCTGGGAGACTTTAAAATCTACTTTGAGGGTGTGTTTAAAAAGAAGGTTGTTTTTGGAACCAAAACTGAACTTCAGGAAACCAGAGTTAAAGGAATAGAGGTGGAATGCAAGGAGAAGTTAGAGAAATGTTCATCCATTGTCCTATGGTCAGGTTGACTTTGTCAACATCTTATTTTCACCACAACTACTAGTAATTTGAGTCATTTATGCAATTAGTCCTTGATATGTGTTTACTTTGGAAGAGAAAAGCATTTCTGGTGGTTCAACTACTTGGCTAATTGCTATTAGCTAATAATTTTTTTCCATGTATGGCCTGATTCAATTTGATTTCTGTATTAGTTACAAATCTCCCCTTAAATTTAGGTACAAATAGAGATCACTGTAAGCACTGTACTACGCCATCAGCTCTTACAGCACCAAAATCCCCAATGAAATAGAGGCAGTAAGGAAAGGGAACAGCATAATAATTTTGGTCTGTACTTCTTGTTTCTATGGCTGACTAGTAGGACCACAAGAAAATCCTTTAACCTTTCTTGCTGCAGTGACAATTTAAATTCTTCTACTGAGTTTCATTTGGCTTAATAAATTCCTACAAAGTGCTCTGATCAGTTTATTTAAATACAAGGCATGACTGAAGCGAGGCCTGCTCTTGATGCTGTATTTTCTAGTGCTGAGATGAATGCTGGTAGAACAAAGAAGAGAAGGATATAGGAGAAAACTGGAAAAATGTTTTGCACATTCCCTCTATGCATTATCTTCCTTATTTTTCCCCAAGGAAAGAAAAGTTCAATGGCAAAAAAGTAGGATATTTAGCCAATTTTTTACAAAGGAGAAAAGCAGAATTCCTTACTGAAAAGTAGGACAATGCTACCTAAAGTAGGGCAGCTTACTGCACGTTAAGTACCTTTGGATTATGTGCATTGTATCACGCTTACTTTGCACACACAATTAGTTCAAAGCAGGACTCCCCACATGAGTTCACTGAGGAGGATTTATCTCAGCAGATAAAGCTGCAGTACCATATCAAACGGGGTCAGAACACACCCGTCAAGAAAATAATCTGGAGAGCAGTTATAACTGGCTGAGCTCATATGAAAAATGAAAATGTCACTGGCGCTTAGGCCAGAGATCAAATCAGATGGGAAAAATGGAGGAGATCAGTGATGTTAGACCAGGCTACAGGGATTAAAATTCTAGACCTAAGCTACTAAATTTGTACCTAGAATAACTGCACAGCCTGCGAGGTGTGTGTGCCTTTAAGGATGAGATCCTTTCTATGTTGGCAAAGGGTGCAAAAGGCAGCATAACAGAGAATTTTCTTTAATGAAATTTTTTTTCATGAAATTAATGGCTAAATGACTTTTGGGCATTCAGGTGGCACTTTGAGGGCAGTATTTTCAGGAACCCTTGTCCAGAAGCAGTGGATCTGCAAGTATATCAGGTGTGGACTAATTATTTACATTACATAAGAGAGGGTGTGGCTATTGTTGGGTCACATCCTCTCAAAGGCTGTAAGCACACAGTCCAGGTAAAACATGCCTGGCTGGACCTAGAAAGGAGCCCTGCTCCAGAGGAAAACCTAGAGCTTTGAGACAGGCTACTCAGCTCCTCACACTGTGTGTGGAGAGTGTGAGGACCTCCTGAGGCTTGAAGCAGAGACAGAAACCCAGCATGATCTGAAGACTGCTTTTCTGACACAATTTCTCAAATGTTGTCTTCTGTTCCATTTGAAAATTAGCTTATACAGACATATTTGTGATTTTATTTTTTAGGAGCTGTTTCTAGGTGCTGAAATATGATCTGGCAAAAGGTACGTGGAGAGTGAAGGCAAGGGCATATCAGTATGCAGAAACTTAGTGTAACTGCAATTCACTACTCCTTTCCTTCCAAATGAATAGGTGCATTTGCAAGCAAGGCCTGCTTGGCCCGTCTGAACCAGTGACCTTCAAATTTTGTTTGTGTACAGTCAAAATGATGCTTCTATTGGCAAGAAGGAAGGGCCAGTGCTCCTTTACAAAGCTGTCTACAGATATAATTTTAAAGGTGAAATCTCCCTCCATCTGTGTCAGAACAAAAATGTCAGCATCCAAGGCACAGAAACCATTTTTTCCCCTGGTTTTATATTTGAAAGGCTTCATAAAATGAGTTAATAAAGCTGTGAAGACATGTCTCAAAGCATGGAGGTGGAAGTCAGTAAGATCTGAAAACATAATTTACATTTGAGAAGTGATGCAGCCAGAAATTAGGTTTTCCTTAGAGTCTCTAAGAGATTGAAAAGAAGAGTGGGTGTTCTCTCTCAAAAAAAAAAAAAAAATCTGTGTCTGACCCTAAAAATGTCTAGTTGGGATTTAAGTAAAATAAGCAGAGCTTCAAACATCAGAACTCCCACATTTCTAAGCTACAGAAGGATTTGCTGTGAGGAGTGCCAATGTGCAGCTGAATAACAAAAATTGCAAACTTTAATATCTCTTCAAGGCATGAAGACTGATCTCAGGCTCTCCATGGACAGAGAGACATGAATAAGATGGCCCAAGGATTGAAAATCTACAGATATCCCCAGTGATACTGAAATAGGAAATGACAACTCTTGACAATCCCCTGTGACCTGAGTGAAAGCATCTTTGCCCAAGATGTTGGAAAATGGGGAGATCACATATGAAGTATTGAAACTTCAGAGAGAAGCTAAATCAGATTCATGATTTTCAGTTACTGCGTTCAAACTACACCCAACTAATGAGACAAAAAAATGAGACAAAAGAAATCTAAAGTTTGCATTAAGGACTCATGGGCAAAGTACAATAGTACAGCACATAGCTCAGCTGGAGGGATGATCAAGTGCCCTTAGAGGACCAAAAAGTGCTGAGGGGGAAGATTGATGGCCAAAAGCATTAGTCCAGAGCCTTATGGGCTGCCCCACTGTAAACAAAGAGCCAGTTGCTGCCTGCTGGCTCTCTGTGTTGGAAGTAGAAAGACAGGAGAAAAAGCTGGGTGCACTTTGACAACAATATTAACCTTCATATTTTCCCTTCCATATCAAGGATCATTGAAAGCTGTGAATTTTGACTAGTGTCTCAGGCCAGAGAGACTACTCTCTACATGTTTCTCATTCCTAGGGGAGTACATAACACCTCTCCATTGGCTTAAATGAAATTGAGATACAGCATTATATGTCCTTTGTTTTGTTTTCTCTCATTTATGTCCGAGTTCTTCATTTTCCAGTCCTTAATATGGCATATATGCTATAGAGCTGCAATGCTAAGACTCAGAGAGATAATACTTTGAAAACAGGCACAATGTTTTATAATATGGAAATTAATGGCCCTCTAGAACTCCTGGAAGAATAAATCAAAAATTTTACCTTGAGAAAGCAATTAAGTGAATTTCAGGAAGTGATTTGTTTTGTTTGGTTGGTTTTGTTTTGGTTTTGTTCTGTTTTGGTTGTTGTTATGTAAACTGTCTTCTAAAAAGGCAAAATTAGAAATTAGCACAGGCTTCAAAGGATACATGGGAGAATTGGAGTCTCTCCAGAAAGGAAGGAAATACTTGTCATCTGTCAGGACTAATCTTCTTCAAATGTTTGAGAAAATATGATCAAGAATAATTCTTTATTCTTTTTCCTACCAGCCTTGTTTATTTATCTGATGGGAAGGCTGCAAGGATGTTATTCCATACAAGGGAGAAGACTTCTTGGTTCAAACATTGAAAGTCACAAAACAAAGCCACTGTTAGCTTAAATGCAATGCATCTTTCTTCTGCTTCAAATACTGTGACTTCTGAGATGCTGGAGCACCTTCATGAGAATGAGGATTCCAGGAACAACTCCAGGATGATCCTCAAAATGTTGTGATGACACTGAAAATACTTCCCCAGAACTAAATCATGATAGAAAAAATTGCTGGAGTTTCTTATGCAGAGTTGTTTTTTTTTTAAACTTAGAATTCTTTCTTTAAAAAAGTTTTGATTCTGTAGCTTCTCATTAGAATATAGCTAAAATTGAAAAATGATTGTATTATATGACTATCTGCATCCTTCTGCAAGTGAAAAATTACCTTTATGCTATTTTGTTTTTTTTAATTAAGAGGTACTAACCCTTATCCTGTCCTTTTTAAGTTGATTTCTATTCACAGTACTTCACTTGTGCAATAAGTAACTTCCACTTCTTGTGATTTTGCAAACAAGAATGCATTCTTTATGTCTTGATTAGATACTAGAAGATCCAGCCACAACTATTTAGTAAGGCAGAATAAATGACTCCATTTCTGTACCTGTGCACCTTCATCAGTGCTAACTAGTTTTACAAATGCATTGAAATCATCTCTGATTTGAATCAAGGCTACATAAATTAAAGCTTATTTAAAAATAAGGAGTGTTCTTTCTTGCCAGCCCAAATCTCCCAATCCACAATGATATAAACTATCACACATAAATTATTACTAATCATATTTCCCCCTGATTTATTCTTGCCTAACTAAATTTCCTGCAGTGGGCGGAGATTCAGTTTTACCAGAAGTTAATGGTGTGAAGAACTTAAAGAACCATGGACCACAGATCTGGTGAAGATTTGGGCTGCAGTTATTAAAACAGTCAGACAAGTAGGTAGGTTTCTGCAAGCTGAAGTGTCAGGTGCATGTAAATAAATAAACACTTTAGACTAGACACCTCAAACTTCAAACCAGACAGCATTCCACAGTGACTTTTTCTGTTTTGACCTTTGTATGATGAGGATTTTTGGGAAAAGAAGGTAGTTTGGCATGCATTTGCTGAGTAAAGAGCTTTCAGCCATCATTTCAGCATTCCCAGTATCTGTTTAGATCCTTTTAACTAGACAGTGAAGCCACGTTTTCACAAATTGTGATGACCATGCCTGGAGGGGCACAATCATTTCCCTGTAAATTCTGGAAACCTTTTTCTCAGCAAGTGCTGCCCACTCTTTCATGAGTGTCCGTTAACTTTGTAGTTCTCTCCTTCTGTGTTTTCGGGCTTAAAGGGATTCCTTTCTTCAGTTCATAGGAGAGGTTTGCATATTCCCATCCCTGGAAGTGCCCAAGGCCTTGTTGGATGGGTTCTGAGCAACCTGGTCTGGTGGAAGCTGTCCCTGGCCAAGGCAGGGGACTGGAACTGGATGAAACTTAAGGTCTCTTTCACCCCAGACCATTCTATGATTATGATATGTCTAAGAATAAAAACCACTGCCAAAGATGAAAATTTCAAACAGGTGCAAGGATGCTTTGCTTTTTCTCAGCATAAGGTAGAGGTTTCTGTGCAGTGAGGAAAGTTCATTATAAAGAATAAAAGTGGGGTCTGTTGACAGGAACTACAGTTTGAGTGGTATCAAATACATTTTTATTCCCCTTCCCTCCCAGTCTCTATGCTTTCATATGACTGCTCTTCAGGATTTCACTTTCAAATAAATATTTGGCACTTGTATCCAAAAAGACAAACAAATACGCAGAGAAAAATTTGCTTAAGTAAGCGAATGCTCCTATTCAAAATTCTGTGGCTAGATGAACAGTTAAGTGACAACAGTGATGAATAAATAGTGCCTGGGCCTGCCAAAACCCAGCATTAGAAAGTATAAACAAAGCAGTACCGAAAACAAATGGATCAATTTTAAATTTTGTCCTTTTTCAGTCAAGAGATGCTAATGAGGCAATTTCACTTTGCACTATGACCCTGGCACAGTGTGTGCCAGCACCAGCCAGGGGAGGGACTGGCAGCTGCCATCCCCAGGGCCAAGCCATTATTACCAAAACTACAAAAAACCCAGCATGGATCTTCCTGCTGGATAATGACTGAAGGGAGCAGCAAGCACCACCACAGCGATGTCACTCCAGCAATTACTCAATTTGTGAGTATTCACACAGGATTCATCACAGGAAGCAAAAATGTGGGGATTTGCTTACTGGGGTGGGGGGGAGAGGAGGAGGGTTGGTGCTGAGATGAACTGAATTCTGGTGAGGTTTTCATGGGAACTGCTCCATCAAATCAGCCCCATTGCCTGTTTACTTTGAGGGAGGCCAAAGCTCGGTGGGTATCAGAGGCAGGTGCAGTCTCTTCAGCCATATGGCAACTTCTTCCTGAGGAAATCAGCCTTTTGTCTGCTCCTCCTGGAACCCAAGGAACAAAGGTTGCTATAAAAAAATACAGCTTATGGAGGTTTCAGTTTCAAATTGGTTAAAACAAATTTTAAATATAACGAAGTTACGCTTGAAATAAAACCTTAAATTTGAAAATTACGTGTATTTGGCAGGCTGTAGTGCAAATAGCTAAAATGTAATATGTCTGGAAAAAACCTGTATTTGTCTGCACATGTGGATTTGGATACTGTTTCTAGAAGGAAATTATAAGAGAAATAACATCTCCTAATGACAATTGCCTATTCTTAAAGTTCTCAGGGGAAATTTCTAGTAGTGGGTCTCAAATTTCCTGTGGTTTCATCCCCCCCACCCTGAGCCTGCTGCTGCCTCCTGCTCTTCTGCAGATTCTCCTCCCTGTCTCCATTTCCTTCCTCCTTGTGCTTTTGACACTGTTTTCTTTTAGAAGGAGACTTGCTCCCCTGTTTTGCCCCACAGCTTTCTCCTTGCATCATTGCTCAAACATATTTATTTCTGTTTAAAAAACCCCATTACATAGCAGTGATGTATCCAACCTGTGCTGCTGAAAGATGAAACGACTTTTCCTAGAACGATCTAAAGCCACTTTTCACACATATTTTCCTTGCAGGCATTATGAAAACTACTTCTGGTGTTTGATCCTGTTCTGGGAAGCTCACATGTCACCCAGGTATAATGATGGCCTTCACAGCCAGCACTGGTGGGGTCTGTGTTGGGACACCTGAGAGCTGGAATGTGTCTCATCGGTTGGAAAAAGTATTTTATAGCTACATGAAAGGTAAAGGGAATATATAGCTGCAAGATTATTTTAAAGAGAAGCCAAGAAAAGCCATGGCTGTGACTTCTCAGCGAGCAGGGAATTTATTCATAAAACAAATGTGTTTGAAAACAAAAACCACGATGCTCCATGGTTTCTCACTCATTTTTCATGCCGTATTACTCACCTTCTGCACACTCAGTTATCTGACAAGGGTTTTCATAAAGTAAGGCACCCATATGTTTACACACACTCATATATATTTGAGGTATAATTTTCCTACAGTAACTTTGTATACCTACATGAAGCTAAATGAAGAATTGACCCTAATTCTTTGACTGCACAAGAGCAAGAGATCCAATGATTCTTCTGTGCTTAGATATAGTTGCTGAAAGGAGTTTAGTAATATAATAATGTTGCTGCCTTCTGCTGTCGTTTCTTAGGTTATCTGTCATCTGGTTGATTGGAACAAATTCCCAAAAGAGTTCTGGTATGCTAGTCCATTTCCTAATCAAATAAGTTCATTGCTTATGTAATTTTCTTTGTCCTGCAGGGGAAGGTAATTTATATTATTGTTCATTCTATGCAGATTTTGAAATCAAAATTGTATCATAGTCCCATTTCCCATCCTCCCCTATTCCCTTTTATGTAGTCACTTGGAGGATGCCATCATGCTTGTACTTTCTTACCAAGGAAGTTGTGTTATCAAATAGATCAAAATTTTTTTTGACAAACAGTGGAAGCTTTAGGAGACTGCAGAAGAGCCATGTACTGTGTTCACCACCCCAGCTGCTGAGTTTCCTTGCTGTTATAACCTTGTTGCACTAATCAGCCACAAAATGGTAATAGCCATGTAAGGCAAGCAATTACCAGGTTTCCTGGGATAGTCCAACCACAGGGACTATTCCTAATTTAAAGATGCTATAGCTGCCAGTGTATATGTACGTATTTTTCTTAAACATTTCTAACTATAGTTATCAAGTGAAATAATAAATTGTATTCCCTCCTGCAGGGACTGTGCCTAATCCTGGAATTACTGACATCTGTATATCATTTCAGTGGTAAATTACAGCTGGGACAGGCTAACCCCAAAGTGTGAGTAAGAGCTGTTCCTAAATGACTGGAAACTTCTTGGCAATTTATGGTTGGATTATAATAATTAGCTTAGTCTTCATTCTCTTTTGATAGTTGTGTAAAATTTGTGCTATTTTCTTAGCACCAGAGTTGATTGTTTAATCAGCAAGAATGGTCTTTCTGATGAGGATTAGATTTCAGTTAAGCCCCATTTTGTTTTAATTGTCTCATTGACAACTTCCTCTCCTCCCCTTCCCCCATATAAGCAGAGCAGTGATGGAAACCTGGAATTAATATTTCCATGGAGATGATGCAATTTCCTGAGTTGCTCCAAAATAATCTGAATTTCAAAACTCTTTTAACTACCAATTTGAGGAAAAGTATAATAAATAACACAAATATATTAATGGCTAAAACATTTTATCTCATTTTAGATAGCTTATGCTCAGCTCTAATAATGTATTCTGTGCTTGCCTAACAAGAGGCTAAGCACAAGAAATACAACAGTGAAACACAAAATTTGTATTATTTATCTCTGTTGCCAGCGAATAACATTAATGTCTATACATCTGTTCAAAGCTACTCTCCTTGAAAACAATGAATATAAAAAATGAATAATAACTTCTTCATTTGTGACATGGTGGGAAAATCATAATGAGGTTAGAAATTAACTTTATTTCTGAAAAAGAATGGGTTCCAGCCCTTGTATACGTGTCGTGACTATCCAAGGAAAAGTAAAGTTAAAGCTTTTTTAGACAAGGGCTGAAAATTTAAATAGCAATCTAAGATTCACATGCTGCAGAGAATTTGGCCTTTGACTGCCATATTTTGTACTGTTCAGCTGGTATAATAGTAATTATGGAATAGCTTTGTTAACCATGGAAAACACACGTTTTGATGATTCTCTGCTGCTTACCAGGAGGAAGACGAAATAAATGGGCCATGGGGCAGATGAATGAGACTTTTACTGGCTTTGTTAACACTATCAAATGTTTAATTGGGAAACCATAATGAAATTCAGAAAAACTTCTCCAAATCATCATCCTCCTTAGAGATGCCTGAATTCTGGAAGTTTGGAAAACTTCTGAAACTTCTCACAAATGATATTTTGTAAGTGTGCGCTAGAATTTGAGATGTAATAGAAGAAATAGAATTTAGAAGGTATTTTTAGGATATGATCCTTGTTGTACCTTTATATATAAAAGATCTACAATTCTGTGTCTGCAAGCACAGCACTTAGGGGCATGACTGAGTGCTGAACTTGGTGGTTTAAGGTTTATGGTTGCACTTGATGATCTTAAGGGACTTTTCAAGTCTAAAAATCTCTGGTTCCCTAAAATAAGCCTTGCTGAAATTTAGATATATTTCCAAAAATGCTGAGAGTTTATATAGACAGTAGCTGGCTCTATCTCCAGTGGTTTAAGATTATATTATTATGTAATTATTAGTAATTAATTATTATTATTAATTGTTATATTATATGCAGGTCAAAACCATTGTTTCCTCTTACACTGCTTACTCCATCGAGTATAAATGTTCTACTTTACTCACCTTTAACTGTTTCTAAGTGGTTTTCAATAATTTACCTTGCAAGTGTCAGCTTCAGTCATCGACTCCTCACTGACAAATCTGTATCCTTTTGAGAGTAGAAGAAATAATGTTCTAAAAATGGGAAGTATGATTATTATTTCACTAACTGTGCAAGTTTGGTCCATAGCTCCTCTTTCCCTTTGTTCAGTTCTTTTGTTAAGTGGGTTTTTTTCACCCTGTGATTCCAAATATTTTTGTAAGTTCCTAATTATATGTAATACTTCAGCATATATGTCAGTTTAAGGATATTAGTGATGTTGTCCCTATCCAGAAAAATCAACTTTACATGTGCTTAATTCTCATATTAATTATTTTCTTATTCTGTATATGTCTGTCTAGAAGAGAAAAAAATTAAGTTAATTCAGCAGGTCTGAGAACACTGAAGGAGTCTTGATCTTAACATGGATTTCTAGCTACATTATAATTGTAATTGTAAAACTGTAGGTATTTTATCTTTCTAAAACACACTGCAAATAACTTTAGTCCTCTTCTAGCCTGGTAATTATTCTGTACTTACTTGCTTTTAATTGCAACATTTGTTCACTGTCTGGGAATAATCACAAACAGAATTGTACAAGATTTCTATAATTAAGAGTCCCCTCCCTTCTATATCATAAGGTTAAATATTAATGGGAAACTGTTTCAAAATCAGCTTCTAGCTGTTTATAGGAAGATCCCCTAGTGACATATGGAGCTATTATGAATGGTGGGAATAGGAAAAGAGTTTAGTTAATGGTCTTTGAGGACTTTCCAGAAATTAAATTTTCATAGTGAGTATTGAACTTGGATTTTCCCTTATAGAAAACATTAAAGGAACTAGTGAAATTAAAATGCAGATAAACTGACATAGAGCCTAAGAGATTAGCATGAGAGTTCTGTTCTAATTTAGAAGAAAACAATAATCCAGTCTTTGTCTTCTCAAAGCAGCAATAAAATTCTGAATCTATTATTATCCTCAAATACTCAAAAACTTTCAGGAAAGTTACACTAATCATGAAGTCAAATAGCACCAGTTATGAACAGAAGCCTAAATAATGTGAAAGACATGGCATAACCAAACCTGATCATGAGTAATATATTTATTGGCTCATTCATCCTAAAAACCACCTGGGTTTAAAATCAAAAATAAGGATGGTGCAAACCATCTGTGTGGTTTGGTTTGTTTTGGGGGAGTCTTACAGTCCTTGCTGCTCCATTTCCAATGAGGGAAATGATTTACTGAAATTATGGCTGGAATGAGTTTGCATCCATAATCTCTCAATGCAAATACATATACATGCATTTCTTTGTATGTGTGTTTATACATACATCTATCTATCTACAGGTATGTAAATATTTTTATTTTAATCATTCAGTCATGCAGTTCAATCATTGTGCTGTATTTGCAAGACAGGGAACTAAATATTGAGAGAATATTTTCAAATTTGAATGGCCTATATAAGTTTTGTTTTCTGCTAGACTGGATATGAAAAAATATCTGTTTCACATAAAATATTAAGAGGCAAAATTGAAACAGTGGCCATGTGACTGAATAGCTCGTTTTATTTCAAGTACCCAGGAGCAATATCTTTTTCCCCCACTTCTACTCATCCTTTCATTTTCAAAACTGATCCTAAAAATAGGTATTGTCAGTGTTCAAAGAGATGTGCTTTGATATAACTGTTGTGTTCAAGATCATTTCTATTATTACCTCTACATGAATTTGTATGTGTATATTTTTAGTCAGTTATCAAATGTGAAAAAAATTGATGCTATGATATCATATTTAAGTGGGAATGTATTTCAATTGTTCATGATCAGTGAATGATAACAGCTGATACTATAAGTAAACTGATCACATATGCTTTGCTTCTGTGTCAAACATTTTCAGAATCATAACTCTTAATTTGAGGGAAAAAATTATAGACACTGGATGAAAATTCCTTCACTAACATTAATAAATTAAGATTTATAGGTAGTCTGATTTAAAAAAATCTGTTGGGCATGTATGCTCCAAATATTGTGCTTAGAAACCTTTTCTTCATGAAAAGTGCAGGACAGACAGGTGGGTTTGATCAGCTACAATTATCTAAAGGTTTGTCTGAAAGAGAGTATTGGACTTTATATATTCAGGTGATTTATCTTAGAATATTCCTGTGTAGTCACAGTCCAAGAGCAGAAATGTGCATGCAAGTAGGAACTGTACCTGTGACCACAAATGTGGGATGCAGCAAAATCTTGTTTTCCCTTTGTGCTGCTGCAGTCTGTCATAATAAGGGAACTCAGAAATATTTCATGATATGCTGTGATGTAAGGACTATTTTTATATCCTGAATGGATTTTAATGGCTTTGGAAGAAAAGTGCTCCTTCTCTATCTCCTGTGTACACAAAAATTCTGAATGCTACCAGACTGAGATAGGAATCCTTCTGAATATTTAATGAGGATGTGCTACTGACAACTCAAAAAAAAAGGAAAAGAGGCTACACAAGACTATTTTACCATCTTTCTCCATCCTGTGCAGTATTTTAACCTACAAGAGAACTTGCTCTCTAAATTTTTAGATTGCCTTTCTTGTTTCATAGTGGGTTGAACATGACTTTGGTGATGTTGGCATTGAACTCATAGTTGGGTCTTTCGTGGGACTTTTTATTATTTTGGTTTTGTTTTGGGGTTTTGTTTTTTTGGGTTTTTTTTATTCTTGAAAGGCAAGTTTTACTCTGACAGCAAGTTCCATTCTGGTAGTTAAATGAGGATGAGTTGTTCCACAGACAGAGTTTGTTGGGGTTTTATCAGTTTGGTTGATGATTGTTGTTTTGGTTGGCTGGGTTTGTGTTTATTGGGAGGTTTTGTGTTGTTTTAGGGGGGCTTTGTTGTTTTCTTTTCCTTTGATAATGATACTTCCATATTTTGTGAACCTGGAGCTGCTTTGTAGCCTGGATTTCTATCTGTTCATTTTTATTTTCACAGAATTTCCTCTTTTTCTCTTGCATTTTTAAGAAAATTAAGATCCCAAATACCATCAATGCTGTTACAGTTCTCCAGGAATATCTTTATTTCAGTCTCAGATATGATATATATTGCACTGGCTGGGAACCTCTGTTTTCATCAGTATATGCCATTAAGTGAATGTTATTTTTTTTCTTTTGGGGGAAATTTGTTTGTTTGTTTTCCTCCCTTTTTTCACTTCCTGGGTCTCCAACTGAAGTTGGTGAAGCACTGTAAATCCCATTTTGTGTTTTAAAGCACTAAGCCAGACAAATAATTTTAACAACATGAACCTAGCCTATCTCAAAGAAATGAAGGGAAAATTAAAAAGACACTTGAGAAGGTTTGCACTTTCTCTCCTGATCCTGACATCAGCAACAGAACTCCTGTTGGAGCACCATAAATCATTCTCTAAGCTAGAAGTCATTCTCCTTTTAATTAAAAATATTTCACCCCATATTTTTCCTTCAACAATAATCTTCTATTACCTTTATATTTCCAACGTTTTTTCTGAAAAACAAAGTGAAGCATAAATTGTATGCAAGGAAAGCCTGACCAAAAAGCCATCATTGAAAGAAGTTAATGTTTTTTGATGTTTAAGATGACAAGTGCTGTTCACAAAGGAAGGCAGCAGTATCTGTCTCATGATATTTAGATGGCATCCTAGACATTTGTACATCCCCTTGGTTGAATCTCCTTCTGAAAAGTGAATAGTGAGGGGATTGTTCCTGCCCTTAGAGCCCCTCTTGAGACAAGCACAACTTTTAGCCTTGGTTTCAGAAACTGTACTGCAGGAGCAGCCTGCCATAACTCCTGTATGCTCTGCTCCATTCGGGCTGTACCTGATGCCATCTACCAGCTAAAATAACCTGGGCACCTCAGCTTCAGCTGGGGAGCAGTGATTTGGCATGCAAACTAGAGCCCAGCTTTTATTAACCAAGCTGAGCACTGCAGGCTTTTGAAGGGCTGTTCAGAGCTGGGGCTGAGCTCATCACTCAGTCACTGCCTAGAGGAACATTGTCTGCTCTTCCCCCAGCTGGCTGGAGGATTGACTGCACATCAGTCTCCCAGGATAAAGGTATCCTTGGAGGCTGCCTCTTGACATGTCACCAGTGGGATGCACCCTGTCCTTCCATGCCAAGGGATGCTTCCAAGCTGCAGGAGGCTCCATACACCCCCTCGGTCCCCAGGCTGCTGTTGGACTGTGTGTGACAGCAGCCATGCACCAAAACATGCTGTGGCTGTGCTTGATGAATGTTCCAAACCTGGGTCCAACAATATTTGCTCGGGCACAGAGAAAGTCTGGGAATTTGATCTTGGCATGCGCCTGGAGCCAAAAATAAGCACAGCAAATGGGCATAAGAAAGACCTGGCTGAAATTCACTGCTCTTATCCCAAATGTCACTCTGAATGTTCTCAGAGACTTTTAGGCTCCCAGTGGACTCAGCTGTGCCAGTGGTATCTGAATGTAATGAGCTGGACCCGTCAGAAGCAGGTCCCAGTCAGCACATTAATTCACTAGCTTTTACAGATGTGATTCTTTAAAAGATCTATGTAATATAGATTTTTGTGATTTAAACTTTGGATTAACACTCTCTGCAGTATCTGTCTCACAGTTTGGGTCCCATTAAATATACCTGCAAGCATGCTTAGGAATTGCTGATACTGAAAGATTCCTGTGACAATAAAGCAGATACTTTATTGTCACAGGAAAAAATATCCACAAGTCAGAAACAGTGTCTGATTTCCAAGTGCTTTAGCAAAAGTCCCCTCAAATTTTCTGTAAGATAATGTAACAAAGGTATCCAGAATATGGATGTAAACTTCCATTTTGTTTGGTCAAGGAACAAGTTGCACTTAGGTTGGCCCCCAACCCACAGTTATTTCTTAAAAATTTTCCTTTGTACACTGAAATGACATGTTAGCAGATGCTAGATTCAGTTTTTTAAACCATATCTAGAGCAAATAGCTAATAACTTCCTGATTCATCACTACTGATGTTCCAAACTTTGCAAGTAACTTCATTTTTGAGATTGAAATGCCTATTTTGCTTCTTTTTTTTTTAATCAACTGTGTTTAAATCAATATCTGCTGCCTATGAAACTTGTTTGGATTAAGATTTCATTATGAATTTGAAATGGCTCAGATTCATTCAAGAGGTTGTCTTAAAACATCTCTGATAGACTTGGGCAATTTATGATTATATTTCAGAGCCAGCTGCTGACTACAGAGTAAAATCAAAGCCACCTCACAATTCACAGTTTTGTTTGGCTTAAGATTTAAATCCAGTTCACAGAAAGGAAGGGCTGAACTCTCCACCCCAAGATTTGCTCATCTCCTTTGCAGCTGTAGAATACTGGAACACAATTATTATTAGTAGCAGTATATGAACTGAAATGTTGCTTTTCTCCTGTACAGGGCCCTGTTTTAACTAATAAGTCCTGTAATTATCGTGGTGGTGCTGTATTGCTAAAACATTCAAATAGGAATGACATTACAAGGAGTTGTCTGGGAGGAATAAGGAGTCATGTTGCAATCATAAAGAAATCAAAGTTTAAAGCAACTAAATGCAGGTACATGGAAAAGGGGAAGTAAAATTCCTAGGGTTTGTTCCAGTGTGTGCCCAGATACTCTTTATGATATCAGTCTTTGTGAAGCAATTTCACAGTTGTTTCACGTTCCCAAAAAGCATCCTAAATTTGGTTCAATGTACACCTGTGTAAAGCAGATTTCATTTCAAAAAGATGTGTCTAATTCATTCTTTTTTCAAACAAAATGTAGCCTTTTTTTCTTATTAATTAACAGAAAAACCATTATTTTCCCATGATGTATATAATTTCCAGTTTCTAAGAAGATACACTGCTTGAAAAATTTCACAAGCTCTAGTAGCACTGATATTCTTGTGTCTTGCAGCAGCAGTCGTGTGCAAAAGGTATGAAAGTTTATGATGTGCTTTGTTTTCCTTTTATAATCCTAGAGGATTTTGTTTGTTAAATCTGAGAGGCAAAATCAAGATGTCACTTTTAGACTTTTGACTTACAGGTTCTTGGCAATTGTCATTGCCAAAAAATGTCATTGTTTTATTTTAATTAATACGAATAATCATGATTAGCTAGAGGAAATAAGCAGAAAGCAATGCTTGTGCTCTAATTATATTAATAAACATATTATGAGTGAATCCTTGAGAAATTAAAAAAATTTGTTTGGTCTTATTTGTATTTCAGACCTCTGGAATAAATCCATGGCCAGAGATCAGCTTGGGTACTTGCTCTGGATGCTGAAACTACAGAGATAAGAAAGACACTGCTTGAAATATCTTCATGTATGTGCATTATTGTTATGGAAAGGTATGGAAATTACTGAAGTAGTGGATTCCAAACCTTCTGACATTTGCTGCACTCCCTTTGTGCAGATCTTATGTACCTTAGCCCAGTATTAGATCTGATTGCCTGCAAAATAAAACCCTAGACTTATTTTCTATTATACAAGGGTTTGAAAATGCTCAACTGAACTCAAGGTGTTGGGTAGATTGCATTTCATCCAGATCCAGTATACAGGGGCAATCATTAAATGCTGCTGAGAATGAGATCTATACAGCAATGATAAACTTACAGTCCCCATCAGACTGAAGGTTCTCTACACACTTTACAAACTCAAACTCTAAAAGTGGAAAACAGAAATGAAACCATAAACTACAAAAAATACTGTACCATGCAGTTATTAGTTATTCTGCATTTAACTGCCTTGCAAGAGTTTTGAAATGCAGCAAATGGTCAGATATTGACTACAGAAAATTTTATCAGAAAATTACTTTCCTCTCAAAAGAATATCTAACAAGACAAAGGAAAGCCCACCTATTCTCCACTAGTAATGTGAAAATATTAATATGATTTAATAAAACTAGAAATTACAGGGATCATTGGAATACTTAAGAAGGAATAAACCAAGCTACACCCATGCGAAGGCCATCAAACATTGGTGGACATACCAATGTCTTATTTATTAATTCTATTTTGCACTCTATTTAGCAATGAGGAATTGTCCAGAGGAGAGCAATGAGGCTGGTGAGGGGCTTGGAGCACAAGCCATATGAAGAACGACTGAGGGAGCTGGGGTTGTTCAGCCTGGAGAAAAGGAGACTCAGAGGTGACCTTATAACTCTCTTCAGCTTCCTGAAGGGTGGCTGTGGTGAGCTGGGGTCGGTCTCTTTCTCCGAGCAACAACAGACAGAACAAGAGGACACAGTCTCAAGCTGTGCCAAGGGAGATACAGGCTAGAATTAAGAAGGAAGTTTTTCACAGAAAGAGTGGTCAGACACTGGAATGATCTACCCAGGGAGGTGGTGGAGTCACCATCCCTCGATGTGTTTAAAGAAAGACTGGATGTGGCACTTGGTGCCATGATCTAGTTGGGGTGTTAGAACATGGGTTGGACTCAATGATCTTAAAGGTCTCTTCCAACCTAGAAATTCTGTGATTCTGTGATTCTGTGAATTGTTCTGATTTTAAGCTCCAGTTCTCCTGTCTCAGCCCTCTGTTAGTGTACCTTCCCTCTGAGGAAAACACTCATTCTACACTGATCCCTTTGTCTCTGCAACTAGAACTGCCCAATGTGGGGATGGATTTCTACCTGCTCTGCCTCACCTCTGCACATTCAGCATTTCAAGTCCCTCATTTCTACATTGGAAGGATGGGCAGAGTTTTCCTGAAATTCTAGGGTGAGTGGGGATGGTTTCACTCAAAAACTCATTTGGGCATGAGGGCTCACTTAGCCAGCACTGAACTGAAATGTGTTTGGAGCCCCTGCTCATGTTCTAAAACCAAGAAAAAATGGTACAGAATTTGAAAATAATTATTAAGAGAAATAAACCCATAAGCATTGCACTCTTAGGATGAGATATTGCTAATTAGAAGAGATGCAAGTAAATTTTCAAAAATATTGTGAAAGAATTAAAGAAAATCAAACATTTTTTGAAACTTGGCAAGTCTACCTCAGGTTCTCTTGATTCTGGGTTCTTTTCACACAGCACTGAGTACACTTAGAAGCTTCCAAAATAAATGGGGATTTTTAAATAATGCAACAGACTAAATCCTAAATTGAGGCCTGTCATTTCACATTTCTTTTAGTTACACAATGAAGTCTGTAGGCTGCAAAAGAAGTTCATGCAGTGCCCTGGATGTAGGCATCTCTCCTGCTGGCTGGGTAAGCATGGGATAAATGTGGGATGGCTGCTGCCTGTCTCCCTGTGGCTGTCACTTCTGCCCCTCCACAAAGATTGGGAGTCACATCTGCCCCTCCAGAAAGATTGGGTGTCACTTCTGCTCCTCTGGGATGCTACAGAGCCACAGGAGTCACAGGTACCTCCCAATTCTCACATTTGGTTATCACATGAGAACAACTAATCAAATTCCACAGAGGCACCAGGGAGGAGATAAAATACCACTTCTAATTAATTGCTCACATGTTTGTTCAGAAATGGAGAATCACCCAGATCCTGAGACCTTAAGAACCAGCTACCAGTGAGGTAAAACTGCCTGCCTGCCAGGCTCTGGTGTGTGCAGCACAAACAAAGGGCAAACTAAGCAGTGTCACTTACCTATGTCTCATCAAGAACTTCCATAGAAGTGATGAACTTAAAATAAGGAAATATATCCAAGTAATTTTCAGATTGTTAAATAACGCTAGACTATCCCCTAAATTTATTTCAAAAATGATTATTCAAGCTGTGCCAGTTAATGAAGCTTGATCCTGAGGGAGAGGACTTCAATCCATGGTGGTTATTTGTTGTCCACTTACTTCACACAAACTTTCTCTTAATCAATCATTCATATTTTTCTGGTCCTTAATCCTTAATGGTCCATAATGAAATGGTCTTCGTTGGTTTTTGCCAGTTTCCTGAAACTGCAGTAAACAACAAAGATCTCTCAAAAAACCTTAGCCCACCATAGTTACTAAAAGCAATGGTAGATACCTCTTCATTAATTGGGCTGAAATAAGCCTATAAACAATGCAAATGAGGTGTTTAGGGTATTGTGTCTCTTTCAGAGCTTTCATCTGCCCTTCTGTGCATTGCAGCCTTGCTGAAGGATCTGCAGTTCAGCTCTTGAGAGCAGCTGCCCTCAGTAAATGGTTCAAGTCCTCCAAAGTGGCTCATCACCTTCCTCCTGGAGGAGTGAAAGGATCTGGCTAAAGGTACAAGAGACATCAGCTTATAAGGCCATCCAGAAAACATTCCTTCAAATGTCTGAGTGGGCAAATGTCTGGGAAGTGAAGGGATACATGGACAGAGAGCCCAGACACAGCTTCAGCACCCAAACCCAAGAGGCTGCCCTGATGGGACAGAGGGCCTCTCCCCAAGAGGCCGGGTGGTTCCATGTCACGGGACTTCCCCTGGGATTGCCTGAGGTAGTCGAGAACAGAAAAGAAAGAAGCCCTCATTTTCCACATGAGAGTGAAAAGTAGTGAGTTCTTACAGAACACAACCCAATCAGACATGAACAATCCCTGTGCCTGTCACTGCTGCGTCACCTAGGCACTTTCCTTCTGAGGATTTATTATTTAAATCTTGAAATGCCTCTCCGAAATGTAGCTGAGATATTCCTGCTTTCAATAATACATTTGCAATAATGCTTTCCTTCCTCCTTCAGACCTCTTTGAAATCAAGCACTGCAATCAGTGACATGTTGACAGTTTTATATAAATTAATGAAAAAGAAGCTGGAAGTGGTAGTTGAAGATTAATTGTTATTAAACTGGCCATGTATCCATGTTGTTCTTCTGAAAAGAAAATTAAGAGAAGAAAGAACTGAAAAAAAGTTCTTGAAATGTATGGTTTAGAATTTATTCTGTACCTCAATCCACAGCACACAATTGTAAGAATCAAGTCTTCTGGTTTGACGTGAAAATTCTTGCTCTAAATTGTAAGAAAGATTGCTCTCCTGGTTAACATTGCTTAACAGGCTAAGAGGATGTGAAAATGGATATTTCCAATACTGGGAAAAACATAAACCCAAAGTTGGTCACTTAATAGTTAAAGGCTAGCTATTATTTAGTCCCTCTTGTTTAAAAATAAAAATATTAATCATCCTGGCTACAAAACACAAAGGCACAAAACATTAACATTCCTGCTGAATATTTTATTACATACTTTTTATGATAAAAATCTAAAATGCAAAATCTTCATGATCCAAGCACAGAAGTGACACCTAATCTTTCTGGAGCAATGCCCTGCACTCTGGAACGTGTTGAGTTGGAAATATGAGTCCTATGAGTCCTGTACTCCCTTCATTTGCATGCACTTCTATTTCACAACCCCATTTCCTTTAACACCCAAGCCTTCCCTGAGCATTCCTGTCTGGCTGTGCCCGGTCTGTGGCAATAGCCCCAGGCACAGAGCACGGCCAAGAGGCTGCCAGCAGCAGAGGGCTGGCACTGACCAGCCAAGGGCTTGCCTGGCACATGCCAGCTCAAACACAAGCATTTCCTCTTGCTGTTTTCCTGCCTCCTGAGGCCAGCCAGCTAAAGATGGAATTTCTCCATTCCTGGAACATCTGGTGTAGGCTCTCAGTGCTCATAATTATCCTCCCAGTCCCAGCCCCCTGCAGGTGCAGGGAAGTGCAGGGCAGGTTCTCTGAGAACACAGCTCTACAGTGGATAAGTTCATCTATAAATCTTAGTGAAATACATGCCACAGGATTTAACATGAATTTATATTTTTATAATTTTTGCTGAGAAAGCAATACCAGTTGGAATAATGCTACATTATAAGGTTATGAAGCCTTGGGCAAAATCTTCAGCTCTTAGTAAATGCAGTGCCTTCTATTGCAATAAAAACCTTCATGTCAGTGTCTTAAGCTGCTGTATCACTTATGCCTTTACAATCTATGCCTACACCACTCAGTTTTCACTCCTTTTCTCAATAAAAGCTAT
Source organism: Thryothorus ludovicianus (assembly GCA_013397245.1). NCBI lineage: Eukaryota > Metazoa > Chordata > Aves > Passeriformes > Certhiidae > Thryothorus > Thryothorus ludovicianus. The sequence continues at coordinate 388,238 of VZTB01000308.1, read as the reverse complement.
CAATTCTTAGGCATTTGTCTTAACCCGCTGCTCCTCCCTCACCAGTGGACCCCTCGCTGTCCTCATCTCACACGGCAGCTCCAGGAAAAGCCTTCCTGTGTGTGCCCTGGCTGTCAGCTGCTGTTGTGGGGCACGCTGGCTCCCAGAGCTGGGAATGTCGTGTGAGCCATGACCTGCTCCTCGTTTGGCTCAGCACGGCTTGCCTGCACAGATGGTGAGTAATGGCACGCACCGCCTCCTTGTCTTTTTGTGCCTTGCTCCATATGGTTCTTGTATTAGACCTGGAAACAAATTGGAGGAGTTGATGTGACTAGGAAATTAATTTCTTTAAGCTCAACAAAGGTGCTGTTAAAATCTCTCAGGTTCTTGTACTGGTGTGAATGGCCATGTGAGTCAGGTCAGACTGAGATGGGAATATGCAGTTCCCTTGATTTTATTGGGGTCAAACCCACCTGCACCAGTGCCTGAAGCTTACTTACTCTGTGATGTGTCTGTAAGCCACTTTAGCAAAGTAGTGAATTCCTCATTTCCCCAAGAAAATCATCTCATGACAGGTGTGAGCTGGTACAGGTTAATACCTGCACATGTACATGCATAATGTCTGTGAATGTTCTGATCCTGCACAGGATCACACAGCCTGGGAAATGCATAATGTCACTTGCTCCTTTTGGGGGTGGTAGGGGAGATAGAATTAAAGCAACCTGATATTAAAATGAATGGTTTTAGATAGCAGATTTAGTTATATCCTCTTTGTGCCTAGAAGGAACTGATTAAAAATGTCAAGATTTCAGGGTCTAGGATAACATCTCTAAGGGAGCCTGTAAAGGTTCTAACTGGCATTGTAAGATTTAGCTCCTATTGAAACTTGATGTCAAAAGTGTAAAAGGCCAGAATGATTTCTCAGATGTTTTTGATATATTTGTTTCTCAGCTAGTCACTTGGGACCAAATCTCCAAGTGGGAGCTACACCATGAGGGAATTTCTGTGTTGTGGGGTGGAGCACTGTGGTCCAGGCTGTTGAAGGTGACATAGCACTGATCTAGGACTCAACCTCATGGCTAATGCAGTCCAATATGGAAATGGGCTGCTGGAATTCCTGAAGAACCACAATCAGTTCCTGATGAGAGCTCCTGCTTCCCAGCACATGGGGCAAGAATGTATATTGTGGCTTCCAGCCATGTGAAAGTTTGGGTGTACAGCTCAGAGAGGTGTGGAATCTGGCAACCATGAAAAGTAGGGATATTCATGATGGAGACACCTGTCCCTACTCCAGTGGTTACTTTATGTATTTTAAATATTTTTTTAATCTTATTTTCAACATTTACATTATAAATCATATATAAACCAGCCTCTGGAACAGGGGCTGGGATCCAGATTTCTCTGCCCATCAGTGAATGAGTCTATGGTGTCATATTCATTGCTTCTCCCTTTTTACCACAGATATTTTTTTATTTATTTATACAAAATGAGACAGATTCATCATCAAGGTTTGCAAGACTAACAAAATATTCCATGGACAGGAATTTAAGGCACAGTTGAAGAATGACAGGAATTTGCCACCCAGCACTCCATATTTTGTATACTGGTGATTTTGGGAAGCTGCTTCATGTGCTCACCACACGGGACAGAGTTTCTCAGGCGATACAGGTGGAGCAACTGAGCTTGAGAATCCTTCCAGGCATGAGCTAGACATGGAGAATTCAGCTCTGCTGACACTGCAAGACTCCTGGACAAGCCCAGAAGTGAAACTTTAGCACCTGGTTTAACACTGGAAGTAGAGGATTGTAGAGCTAGCAGAAGTTTTGGATGCAGGCATAATAAGATAAACAATCTTTGAAAATCCCACTAAATAGTCATTTACATCTTTAGATACTTATCTAACTACAATAGTTTGATTCTAAATCAGTTTAAGAACTTAACGTTTCTTGAATATAAAGCCTCTGCATTACATTTTTTTTTCACTCTGAAACTTCGTAACATGACTCAGAGGGGGACTGTCATTAATAAGTTATTAATGAGCCTGTACCTTTGATTGTATGCATTACATATCAAGTGAGAACTGTTTCAATTAAATTAGTTATTTTTTTGGCTAATCAGTAGAACAAGTATTCATTCTTAGTTTCCCTTTACTCTGAGAGATTTGGACATTTTCCTTGGACTACACTAGTTAAAACTTACTTTCAGCCTACATTTCTGTTTCTCAGCTATTTAAGCAGAACTCATTTTGTTAGTCTTACTAGGAGAAGATGCTTTGAAAATATCTGTCCCACTTCCTAGGAAAAAGGTTGCACACTTATATACATACTTAGAAATCACAAAACCAGGAAGCATAAAACTTAGTGTACTTACAGAGCTACTTAAAAATGAGAGAGGTTTGCTGACAGTTTTTGGTACCGTTATCTCTGGAAGATAAAATGGAACTGACACCAAAGATAGTACTCAGGTTAGTAAATATCTTGATTTTTCAGTGTTGTCTCCCAGAACTGTAACAAAACAGGTTATACAAAAGAGCATTGAAATTCCTGTTAGAGGAACTTGCGGCTTCCTTGTATTTTTACAGAATATTTCTAAGAATTAGAAAAAAAATATCAAACCAACAAAACCACCAGATTAAAAAAAAAAGAGACAGAGAGAAAATTTGGTGTTTAGGGACCAATAAATTGGATAATCCAGTCAAATGAAAACTCATGAAAAATAGGGCCCCATCCTACAAGCATTTATGTATCTGCTCAAATTTGTTGAGTAAGCTGTTTAAGTGCATATTAATAAAAAAAAAAATAGGAATAGTGGAAGAGTTAAACTTAACTCAGTGATCAGAAAACTAAACATCATTTGAAGCACAAAATAAACAGAGGGTCCTGTGCAGATTTGAACCAGTCAGTGTATTTGTAATTATTACTTTTAAAAGAAGTTGAATATTTGCTTTCAAAACCAGTACTTCATGTTGCCTCAAAATTATAACATACAGAATTTTTAAAAGTTATTTTTTCCTGAACCTAAATTTAAGAGAGAGAGAAATTTATGGCATAAGTATCTAATGTTAGCAAAAACTAGCAAACCAAATGTCGGGGACAGTCATGCAAGTATTATGAAGGCTGGCATCTTTAAAAAAATAAAACCAAAACAGAGTGCTTGCAATCACATTGCTATAGGACATTTGTTTCAAAAATAACAGGTAATAGTATTTGTGCTCTACATCTCAAAGCAGGCAGTGCTCTCAGGAGTGCTGGGAGCCAGCACACGTGGATGAGGTTGGGTGTCGCTGGGAATGGACTTTCTGCAGATCCTCACAAGGAAAATGAGATCTTTTAAGGAATTTTGCCTGCCTTGGTATGACACCTCGTTTTCTTGAGGTGTGATACATTCTAATTTTCAAGCTCTACTTGACCTGTGGCTTTCTCAGCTATGAAAAATAAGCTTGCCTTATTTCAGGAGGGTGTTTAAGGTACTTTTGATACACACAGGCATGGGCAATCAGTGCTCCACAGACCAGAGCACATTCACCATTGCAGAAAAAACCTCAGCTTAATGTGAACTCCCAGTAGTGATAAAATGCAATCACTCTTTAAAAACGAGATTCCCTCCATGGGCACCATCAAAAAGTTTTCCATTCACATGTATTTCACAAGAGCCTGGAGTGACAGAACAAAGAGGAATGGCTTCAAACTGACAGAGAGTAGGTTTAGATTGAATACTAGGAAAAAATTCCTTACTGTGAGGGTGGTGAGGCCCTGGAACAGGCTGCCCAGAGAAGCTGTGGATGCTCCATCCCTGGAAATTTTCCAGGCCAGGCTGGATGGGGCTTGGAGCAACCTGGGACAGTGGAAGGTGTCCTGTCCATGGCAGAGGGCTGGAATGGGATGACCTTTAGGATCCCTTCCAACCCAAAACATTCCATGATTCTATGATTCTACTAATGAAATATACATAGACAAAAAATAATTTCTAAAAGTTAGGGAAGACAACCTATAAAAGGCTCCAGTCAACTGTTTCCTCTGTAGAATCAGAATTTTACTCTTTTGTTGTAGCATGATCATTCATGTAAGCTAAAAGTAATCCATTCAGCTCTGAATAATTATTTTGAAATATAAAGTTTGTACTTTCTTAAATGCCTCCAGTAGAAGTATAACAGATAGAAGTATAACAGATTTACAGAGACTGAAAAGCTCATTTCTGTGCTTGGAAAAAATCTGAATCAGCCTATTATTTACAGTGCACGAGGATTCTATTTGTTTTCCTAATAGAGTAATTGTAATTCTTTCTATGCATACCACAACAGAAGGCAATGGAAATTTTCATAAATTAATAAATTTGCTTTGTCATCAAGTGGATGTTATCCACAATATAGAACTTAAGTTTTGTTCATTACATAACTCGGTCATCCCCTTATAAAGAAAACCTCAAAACTGTGAATTAAACAAAACAGATGCAGTGTGGGTGTTGTGAGTATGCCTGTACCCAACACCAAAATGGTGTCATTTACTACTTCTTTGCTGAAAATGGTATAAAAATAATCTAATTCACAAGGTAAATATGTTCCAGTGCCACATCAATATTGAAATCATTGACTCAGCAGGATAACTCACACATTAAATTCTTTAACTACATACTACTCTGGATGCTTTATAAGTTACGTGAAAAATTTGTAATTTTCAGCACTTTGAATTGAATTTCATATGATAGTCTGTGAAGTCAGAAAAATGCTCATATTTGTAAGTAAGCATATTTTTATGTGCTCCAGTAAGCAGACATATAAATCTGTAATGCAACACACTGGTCATTACCTAAACTACTGAGGATTTTAATAGCTTAGAAGAGTTTGTAAAATAATTTGAGATCCCAACACAGAAAACTAGTATTAAAGTACAGAACATTACCAGTGTCTATAGGTTTTAATCATAGTACATTCCACAAATTAGGCAAATATAACTTTACTCAGTCAAGTAATATTCAGTAGCATTATAAAAATTTATATAGAATTATCCATATGCAAATTCATAAGTTGAGGAAAGTTTATTGACAAGGAGTAAGAGAAAAAAAAAATTAACAAAAAATGTTAGAATAATTACCATAAGTGTAGACCAAGAGTGGTAAAGTTGAAAATACGTGAACAGGACTGTCTCTATTTCTCCTTCTCCACCCCCCCAGCAGTGTTTGATAGGACATAATCCAGCATTTACTTCATTTTTACTATTGCTTCTTTATTCCTGAAGAGTATCTCACTTCAGCTCAATCACAGCATTCCTGCAGGATTTGGGACTTCTGTTACTTCTGTTTTGTTGTAGCACTATTTTTGGGGGCACAGGCCACGTAACCCGCAATGGGAATTGTCCCTGAACATGTTTCTGGTGGCTTCCCAGAGCAGCTGTGGCCCAGTCCCTGTGACCACAAACCAGCAGTAGCATGAGGAAATACTGCAGGCAAGTGTGGACAAACCAAACCAGTGCTGGTGGTCTGCTCTGGATAGCTGGGCTAAACAGCTCCATGGAGAAACCTCTCCCCCTCTCCTCAGTGGTCAGGGAAAGAATTGCTCCCTCCTTTTAGATGGAGAATCATGTTTTGTGTGGATGCCTCATGCAAAGTCCCCTGAGGGTATTAGGAAAAAAGTACTATTAATTATGACATGTAAAATTCACTTCTTCACCAATGAGCAAGGATGAAGTGGTTCTGAGATACATGATTACATCTTGGGGAACAGTCAGCTGTCCAAAAATTCTTTACATCTCCTTTTCTTCATTCTCTATGTTGTCCAGAGCAAACTGCTTTTTTTTTTTTCAGTTAAAGCCAGTTCAGCTTTTTTAACTCGCTGGACGTTCACCTTCATTTCCTTACAGACCTTTCTGGGACAGTAAAGTCACAGTAAAGCAAACCCATGAAACTTCCTGGGTTTGTCTCCTTTGAAGTCTCCAGGAAATCTCTGCCATCACTATGGAAGATTGCGCTCCAAATGGAAAATAGAAGGAGCAATTTTTGGAATTTTTGGCTTTCACCAGTGTAAACTGCTGCAGTTTCTTTGGTGAATGACTGACACAGTGACCTCATCATATGTCATGGATCCCATTTTCTTTGGGTTATCACAGACACCTATTTGTCAAAAGGAGGCTGAGCCTGCAAATGCCAAAAAGATGCATCACCAGAACTTCCGTGAAGCCTTGAGCTGTTGACTATTTTCAGGGGTAGAGTTCTGCCTTCCCAGAATTTCTCTTCTCTAGAGAAGGAAGACAGAATTTTTAGGTGGCTATAACTACATGCTCAACATACTGTTTAAGAAGTACCTGTTAGCTGTAGACAGCCTAATCCAGTGGAATCACATCCTGAAGAATGAATTAACTCAAATACCCTCCTGCCTTTTCCTTCTTTTTGTGTGTCCCTGCACAGGAAATCTCCAAAATGATCATTATTCCTCATCTTCTGTGAAATTCGTGTTCTGTTTGGCTCATCACCTACCGTCCTTTCCCACCTGGTATTGATTTTGATGGAGACACTAAAATTAAATTACTGCTGCCTTTTTGTGAAAAATCTTCACAATTTAAGTGCCTAAAGCACCCTTAGATAGCGGATGAATAAGAGACAATCACATTGTTTAATTCAGAAACATGCAGAAGTATTTTTATCAAATATCACATGGTAGAGAGCATAGCAAAGTTCATCTTCCCATGTACTGATCAATTCAGAACAACTTGTGCCTTGACTTTGTGGGCTTTGACTTTCATCATGCTACCTAATGCATGATGTGAGAATCAACAAACCAGGAAAAAGGACTCTTAATTTGACTTTCTTGTGTCAACTTCAAGGCAGAAAGTGGCAGACGCCTTGGGGAGGTCTGGTTCGTTTCATGTGAGACTGGAAAGAACCTAAAATGTGTCCAGCCAAAAAAAAAAAAAAAAAAAAAAGCTGCTGCTTTTAATCTAAACAGAATAATTAATGTTTTAGCTTAAGGAATTAAAAGAATATAGTCAATTATCTGCTTTGATCTATGTATTATAATTCTAAAGTGGGTGACAGCAAAAAAAATAAGGTAGGGAGTGTTTATTCCTCCAGTTCTTTTTTTTTATTTTCATTATTTTATTTAAAGTGTCAACATTTCTGGTATCAGGAGGTGTAAGTGTAAAGTAACAAAATGGAGATAAATTAAGATGTAAGCAAATGCTACTTGGTAGGGATTATTAGGTCAGAGTTCTGATCTGATTTGCAACTGCTGCATGTGTGGCATGCAGTATTGCAATATCCATTTATTTGTATTCTGTTTTGATGCATCTAGACTTAGAAATACCCCAGATATGTATATTTTTATTAAAAAGCCCTGAAAAACTCATGTAATTATTGCTATCTGGGCACTGATTCTGTCTCTGGGAGGTTGATGTTTAGGGTAAATGGATTTATGTTTTTCTAGGTGTGTATGGCAACCTGCTGATGGCTGTCTCACCAGAATAAACTCTAAACCTTTCCAGCTGTTCTTAATCTGTCCCCGTAACCTTTTAAAAAACCAGAGGCTTTCCATTCCTCAGAGCCAAACTTTGCTAACAATATCTAGGTTGTTTTCAAACCAAGCTTCAAACATAAAAATGACTAATAAATCCATATTCCATAATAGTTAGGCTGGAAAACTATTATTTTAAAACAGACTCAATTTTTATGACCCATTTCTAATAAAATCCCAAGTATGCCTCACTAATGCTACCATTTCAGATACTCAGATGCCGGATGATAGGCATGCTATCCAGATAGATACACCAAGAAATATGTAAAGGCTATAAATCTGTCTCAAATTAGTGATTTGTAGATATGCAAGGGTTGAAGAGGGCTGGGAAATTCTGTTTTCTAATCTGTTCGTTTCCTGACTCTTAACGCTCTGTCACTTCACAGCTGGTGATTGTATTTTTCTGTGGTTTGTATTAAGTGCTAAATACATTACTCCATGTTCTTCGGGGTTTTGCACAGACTTTTTGTCCGCACCTGATTCCACTCGTGTGAAGATGAGTTTTGGGCAGCGCAGGGTCAGGGCCGGAGTTGCTGTGGAACTCTCCGGCGTAGGAGTGAGGCAGGTTTTGGGGAAGGAAACAGCGGCTTTTGGATGGAGCTAGAAATCCATAACGCTTCGGAGGACCGTAGCCCTCTGGCTTCGGGATTCCAGGTCGGGCTTCCTATTAAAACAACAACACAACCCGTAATAATCGCTCATAAACATCCATCTTCCTGACTCTTTTACAGCCTCGTAATTGCCCCCACCCTGACAGGCGGATTTATGCCCTGGCTGCCAGCGAGCTCCTCCGCCCCAGCGGCACCGGCGGCTCCTCCGGGGAGCGCGGGGCAGGGCCGGGCCGCCCTTCCCGGGACCGGCTCCGGCAGCTTTGGCAGGGGCAAAGCCGCCGCTTCCCCTCAGCCTCCTTCGCTGTGGCCTCCCGCATCCCGCTCCGCTGCTCGGGCTGTGCCGCTCGTTCGGCGCAGGTTCGCTCCTGGGCTTTGGCAGCCTCCTCTCCCGGCCGGGGGGAGCGCTTTTCCTGTGTAAAACTCAAGGACTATCCCTGCAGCGTTCGGGACGGAAATTCCCTCCTTTTCGCTCGTCCTCTTTCTCTTCCCAAGCAGGCTTACGTTCAAGTTTCTCCCGTAGGTCTCTCTTTCGCCCTCCCGGCAGGACTTCGCAACTTCTGCCGCGGTTCCGCTGGCCTTTTATTTGCCTTTTTTAAAGCACTGGGCTTTATTTATTTATTTATTTTTCCTGTCGTTTTTCATTTCCCGCAATCCGCACCGCCAGGGATGCTCCTTCCCCTTGCCCGCGGGACCCTCCTGCGGGCAGCGCCGTTCCGCCCCCGCCTCCCCGGGAGCGCCTGGAAGGCAAAGGATGGCCTAGAAATTAAGCAGCACTTTTGAGGTGCTACATGTGCCTCTCCTGCCGCCCGCCCCCCTTCCCCATTTTCCTACACTGCTTAGGATTTCTCCGTGTCTCTCCCAGCCCTGTACTTTTAAAAAGAATTTTTAATTTTCCTCGCCCCCACCCCAAGCCCGAGGCGGTCGCGGAGAGGCGCGGCGCTCCTCGGCCCCCGAG
>VZTB01000308.1:346824-371036 GCA_013397245.1 Thryothorus ludovicianus | reverse complement strand
GAGAGAGGCTGTGGAACCTCCTCTGGAGAGATTCAGAACCTGCCTGGCCCCCACCCTGTGTCCCCTGCTCTAGGAGAGCCTGCCCTGGCACAAGGGTTGGACTCGATCACCTCCAGAGGTGCCTTCAAACCCCAACCTTTCTGTGATTCTGTGTAATTGCTGATGAGACAGCTGCTCCTTCATTGCTGTTGAACACAGGATGGATGGATGTTTTCACAGTTCCACATCAAGGGTTGCTGAACAAAAGGGAAAATACACAGCACAGGGAAGATACTGGTGGTTATGAGAGTTTGGTCAGTGAAATGACATTGCTAATTTTTGAACCTGTCAACAAAAGGATTTTATATCAGCTAGCAGTGCTGATAAGAAAAGATTTTGTGTGTGTGAGGTTTTATGATGAAATTGTGTTAATGAAGGCATGTGCTGTATCAAGTTTTGGCCAGACACGCAGAATGATTAGGATTCACAGACAGCCCAAACTTCTGAGCCTCATCTAAGAAGAGACTGAAACTACGTAAAAACAGATCTGACTGAGGGATATTGACGAGGTATTTGCCTAAAAATGAAAGAATATAAAGGAATTTGGGGAAAAAAAAAGAAAAAAAGAAAGCGCCACTCCCCCAACCTCAAAACAAAGTCCTTCCAAACCTTTTATTTTTAAACTGCTAAAAAGAAGTTTATGTGAGATAGAAATATACACTGATCATGGAAAATATGTGGATGTCACAAGGTGTGAATGAAAATCTTCCAGCTTAGATATTTGTATTTATTATTTATTGAAGTGTACCGGTTTCTGATGCCAAATAAGTTTAGGATTAGAAAAACTGGCTTTTTTAAAAATCTGATACTACTTAGGAAGAAAGTTCCCAGTTTCTCACTCTGTGTGCTTTAGTGACTATACTGCTTTATCTGAAGTGCCTGCTGACTAGGACCTATCACTGCATGACTCTCTGCAATTAACTACTGAAAAAAATTTAGGGAGAAGATATTTATGAGCCTTAATACAGCTAAAGGCTCTCCTTCTGCCCCTGCACAAGGCTGGAAAATTACAAAACCTCCACATATCAGAAATAGCTCAGGGCATAGCTGAGGCCTCCTTGGCTAACACCCCCAATCCACCAGTGAAATATGTGGGGTTAAAGTGGTTTATTTGACTTTTGTATTTTGTGGGCTGCTGAAGTTTGCTTTGTTTTGTTGTGAGATTTATACTTGGGCTTGAATTTTAAAACAAAATTATATTCTGCGTCATTTCGTTGGGATTTTTTTTTTAATGGGATTTTTGTCTGTCTAACTCTGTAGGAGTGGTGCTTTTCAAATATCCTCATGATGCTTTTTCTGATGGTTCCTGGAGTCCTGAGGCACACCCTGCTGATGATTTAAAAAAGGCAACCCTTCCCCTCAGACTGGTTGGTGCTCTTAGAAATACTTCAGCTTCATTAAAAGCTGTGTGAAATATAAATATGATTATGCCTCCCAGAAAATTATTGCTGTGTTTTGAGGCTCAAGTCACTGAGGGTTGTTGAGTTTATTTTTTGTTTTTAAAAAAGCTTCTTCTTTCTGGTTGTCTTTGAGTAAATTGTAATACTGTAGGGGAACAATTATTACTGAACTTCAAAATGTTACTTATTCTGAGCAGCATCCTCCTGACTTATTTTTGACTAAATTTGTCCATAAGCACAGTTGTGAAATGAATTCCAGATAGCAAAAGAATTGAATATTTGAGTGGGGAAGATTAATAATGTTTTGAACTATTGCACTCCCAGCAGTTTGATTATACCTTGCTGACATCTCTGTGTGCTAGAGTTGCTGCCAGGGCACCAGCAATAACCTAAATTTCTCCTGAGCCTGGAGCACAGACACCTTGAGCCTCTTGCACTTACTTTTGCTGTATGGTTTGAAATAAACCCCCGTGTGTTTGTGTTTAATGTCATAAAAGAGAGGCAGAATTTCAATCTCTTTTGTTACCTATGTGACATAAAAGTAACGATTCTTGGCAAATACATACCAATATCCAAATTTACCTTAAAATGTGGCTGTGGGGCTGCTGAAGAGGCCAGAGTGGGGGACTGTGTCAGTGAAACTTCTCACTGAAAAGCACCCTCAGGAGCCTTTGTGTTTGCAGCCTGGCCAGCAGAGAATGAGGGCTCCTGGAAAGGGCAGTGCATGGGCTGAAAAGCTGCATCCAAGCAATTCTTACTCCTCTTCTGTGGGCAGTAATCTAGATAGGCTCTCCCAAGCTTTTTGTTGCCTGCTTTTTGTTGCAGAGTAAAACTTGTGAAACCTTGTCTATGCTCATATATTGAATCTCAGTTGAAATGACAGCTGTGGAAAGGTGCAAAAGTGTAGCTTAAAAAGGGCTGCACAGCCTTGTGTACTGTCTACCCTTGCCTCTATGAATGCAGTTTCAAGTGCTTTTGAAAAGTTATTTGTTTTCCTTTTGTTTTCTTTCTTCTCTTTCCCTTCCTTCCCTCTCTTCCCCTTTTCTCCTTTTTTTTCTCTTATTGATGCCTGTTCGAGCTCACCAGCTGACAGATCTAACTGGGGTTTCCTTGCAGAGGAGACTCTGCTGCTTCATTTCCTCTACAAACCCACCCCTCGATGCAGTAACCACTATTTCTGTATTGGTAAAAAAACTCACTTTTGAATGGCAAAAAGCTGTTGGATGCTGCTCTGAATCCTCTGGCACGTTTCCCTTCAGCATTGCTGGTGATGCTAACTATAGGCTACTCTTGGCAAAGTCTGATCATTCTATTTTGTGTTGATAAGGAACTTCAATGTGTTTGGGTGCATCTATAATTGCAAGAAAACGGAGAAGTTATTTTTCATGTGGCTGGAGTTTTAGTCGGAATGTGTCACTGGGACTGTTACAGGAATACTCGTGCTGAAACACAGTCTGCCTCTTGTTCTTGAGAGACAATGGATAGCTTCATCTCATTAAGTGATACTTTAAAATTCAAGTTGTACAAGTGAAGGTTTGTTAAAAATGCTATTTTTCTTAAATTCTTTTTGTAAAGGTTATTAATCATCTCCTCCTGCCCCTGCTATTTTCAATGGTAATTGAGAGTTCTCAGCTCTCCCAGGGTAACAGAGTGATCCTTTCACTTCAATCCTTAGTGCAAAGTACTCTAAAAATCCAGAGAGCTTTTTAATTTTCTTTTCTTTTTTAACAGCTAACGACACTTTTTCTTATTTTAAAGAAAATAATTCAAAGCTAACATGTGTTGTGTTGCTGAAAATGTGACTTGGCACCCTGTATCATATTTTTATAGATGTGTGTACACACATATAGACATTTATGAATATGTTTGTGTATGTGTGTATATACACAATTCAGTATTGTGCAGTTGAGAGGGGTGGAATTCTTTGCTTGACTCTGACAGCATAGTCAACAAGCCTGAGTTACATATGACAGGGTTCTTTCTGGATATTAAATATATTAAAAACATATTTTCTGATGTTTCCACAGACAGGCTTGTTTATTAATATGTCAGCTTTAGTAACTCTTGCTTGAGTTTTTGACTCTTTATAATTTAAATATCTCTTTCTTGATTTGCAAATGTGTGCCAAGCTGTGCAATTATTCGTTAGTTATTTGTAAACACGTGAGTAGTGATTTTGATCAACAAGAAACCACTTATGTCTTAGAAATGACACCTCCCAGTGTTAAATTTTGATATTGGTGCCACAAGCCTATCGCAGAGGTGCAGAGTCATAAAGGTGCTTTCCATGGTGTCCCTGGTGCTGGAGTGACCTGCTGCTGCTGATCAGGTCCCAGAGCAGCCTGAGCTGGAGCCATTCTTGTGGGCATAAACAAGGGGCTGCTCAGTGTGGAGCTCTGGCTGGTGAGAAATATGAAAAGACCAGTTGAAATAAATAGGTGACTTGTATTTTTACAGATAAGCACAATGAGCTTTACCTGGTAAAACTTAGTTATGTGTGGTGGGTATGTTGCTGCTGCTGTTCTCTGGGAAGCTGGGAATGGTAGTAGTTTATATTTGTTATTTATTAAAACAGTTCTCTGAAATTCACTGCATATCTGTTGATTCTGAATTCTGCACAAGCTGAAAGGCTTCAACATAATTCATATGCCATTACCAAGGGTTTGGGTTTTTTTAAGACCATGTTAATGTGTCTGCAATTGCTATTCTTAAATGCAGTCCTAATTGTCTACTGATTACACAAAACTGCAAATGAATAAACATTTTCTATTAAAGGATTTAATCCTGTACTTCATGTGTGCTTATGAGGGATGGAACTTCGAGGACAGCTTGGAATTTAAAAGGTGGATAAGGGTGGAAAGGGTACCTGAACCTTTCCAGCAGGCTTCTGCTCAGAGTTGCAGAGCATTCATCTTCCCTGTGACTCGTGGAGAAGCAAAACACCTTTAGGAGCAGGCAGGTATATCCATAGGTGTGCACAATTCCATCATTTGAGGCAGTGTGGGCTCTGTTCATGCCTCACTGCAGAGACCATAGTAAGAAATCTGTTCAGTGGCAAAGAGCAATATTGTCTGTGCCTTGTTGGGACTGAAAACTGACTCCTAGGCCACAGAACCCAGAATGCTGATTCCTGCTAAGGCTGCTGTGTTTCTGTCAAGCAGGGTCACAGAGGAGCATGGGGTAATAGTGCAACAATTAATGGGCTGGGGTGCCAGCACTAAATCACATATTGCAGCTTTAATTCCGCTGGAGGATCCAAGCCTGTCGTTTCCTCTTGGCCAGGCACCTTTGGAATCAGAGCCAGCTCATGGGCAATATGAGGAACTGGGGCTTAACTGCAATTGAGGACATCTAAACCTGGCTTTTGGATACATCTGTTGTGGTGAGACAGAGAGATGGCAAACACAAACGTTTCTTGAAGAGCTCTTGAGCATTTTTAAGTGAAGCAGCAAAGACAGATTGTTTATCTCCTTCCTCTCAGAGCTATCCAATCCTTATTTCAGCATTCTCTTTTGCTGTGTGAGGTGTACAAATCTAGTCCTAAAACGTGTGGTGTTCTCATTCAGGGTTGATTGATAGTATGACCTTTTGATAGTAGTGACTGAGGCATAGTTTCAGTGGTTTTCAATCCAACACTCTAGCTGCCATCAACCTTTGAACTAGAATTTTCTTTTCCTTTGTATTATGCATATATGAACAAGAAGATCCTTAAGGTTAATGTTTAGACTTCCTGACTTATGCTGTGATGTGCCATTCAAACAAACTCAAAATTTTAAATTCTGGATATTTATCATATCATCATGCCTAGACATGCTGTCATGTTTAGATCTTTAGATTTTATTTTTCTTTTGGAAACTGCAACTTATCTGTGTTTAAAAAATGGTAAAATTCTTCCAGTTGCAATAATATGTTGCTTATTTCACATTTTGATCTGCTTTATATATTGTCTCTTCTCAAATGAAAGTGGTAACATGATGCTGAGAAAAACACTGATTTTTAAGCTGAAGTCACTGTATTGCAAAATTTACTGATATGTACTTAAAAAAACCCAGCCCCAAAAATTCCTCAGATAGTGGGAGCAGTGAGGAAACATTCAGTGCACTCCTGAGAACTTGGCCTGGGGGTCCCTAGGTCTTTCATTTGGTTAAGGTTTTTAGAACTGAGATGAAAGTCACAATCAGATTGTTTTAATCATTTATAATAGCAGGTTAAGGAGATGAGAACTTTAGGGAGAAACTTGATAGCCCAGGGAGTATCTTTCCTGTGATCTTAATGCATTGCTATCTAAAACAGTGAGTCAGTGCTTGTAAGCATAATTATGTCATACACTATCTTCTGAATGCTTGAAGCTGCAATCACAGATGTTTTTAATGAAATTTTGGATATCTAACTTCTTAGCTGTATGCAGGTTTGTTCTTTTTTTCCATGTGTTTATTTAATAAAAAGGAAATTGAAAAGAAATGTCATGATATTGATGGCCACGTGCTTTGAGGTCACAGCTTCCTCAGTGCCAGTCTTCTGAATGGTCAAATGTTCTTTTTTGATTTAGGAATGCTTACATCAATGAGCAGATTATTCCTGCCCCATTCCCTATCTTGAGTGAACCTCCTTTCCTCTCTTGTGAAAGACAGGCCAAACAACTCAAGGATGGGCTTTGGACACTTAATTCTTCTCCTACATGTTAGAAAAGGTGAATTAGATTTGTTTGATACTTTTCTGTGAGTGACCACCCAAGAATGACTGCAGGTTTTTCTGGTGAGTTTTTTTTTTTCCTTTAGTTCATCTCATTTCTTTCCCTTCAACCAGCATCTGGTGATTTTTTTTTTGTTTGTTTTTTTGGGTTTTTTTTTTATTTTTTTCTTTCTTTACTTTTGGTTTTGTTTGTTTTGGGAGTGTGTTTGTTTGTTGAACCAGAGAGATCCACCCATGGGTGTCAATGTGTGAAGATGCTGCCTTGGATTTTAAGGATGATAGAGTTACCTGGCTCTAAATGCAAAAGCTAGAATGCAAAAATTCACTGATGTCGTGGAGGAAACTTCCACACATCAAAGACAGGTTTGCTCTGGTCATAGTGTGTGAAATGAACATGGGGAGGCAGTTTCAGGTGAGCATAAGTAAAATTTCCCACTGGTGGATGAAGTCTGTCTCAAGAATGTGTATTAACTGGAAAAAGATGCTCACTGTTTTTTCATTTGTTAACACCAAATCAAGAAATGCATTTAGGTGATTACTGCTGTTATTTCACCTCTCTCCCTTTTAATTCTAATGCTAGATATATTTACTGTTTAATCCTTGCTCCTCCATAGGGTTATAGTGGCCTTTCACCTTTGGGAGCTGTTTGTTCTGAGTGGTGGCTGGAGCCATGGTGTGCCTCATGTGACATCACAAACTTTTGTGTTGGCAGTCCTTCCTCATGG
This sequence comes from Thryothorus ludovicianus, assembly GCA_013397245.1. Classification (NCBI taxonomy): domain Eukaryota; kingdom Metazoa; phylum Chordata; class Aves; order Passeriformes; family Certhiidae; genus Thryothorus; species Thryothorus ludovicianus. The sequence goes on along the minus strand of VZTB01000308.1, from coordinate 364,181 downwards.
AGGACTCTGACAGTGGTGAAGATGACTAAGTAGAGACAGATTTATGTGGAAATCTTATTAATACCCATAAAAGAGAGAATGAAGGCATAAGAAATTTGGCTCCAAAAAAACAACCAAAAAATGCTCTGTTCTTAGAAGCATTTGGCATAGCTCCATCATGCCTTTTGTGGGAACTGGTTCTTTGTCTGGTCTAATCTAGGCTTCTTTTTTTTTTTTTTAAAGATTTCTAAAGACTTCCACTTTTTCCAAACTTTCTCACAGTAGAATAAAATTAATTTTCACTTTTGTAATGCACAAATCGGTTAATTATTTCAAACACAATGAAACACAGATGTCTCCTGTTGTTTCTCAGCAAAGATTTAATGGCAGCCTTGTTGTGAGATCTTTCACTGCCTCCAAATGTCCATAGATGTTACATGGTGCTCATAACCAAAGTGGTTTACTTAGAAGCAGAAATAATTTTCACTTACAGTGTGTGAGGGCTGGAAAGAAGCTGTATCAGAGATGTGAAATTGTAATTCAGTTTCTTCCATTACGTGTTTGATACCAGCCTTGGGAAAAGAAGTTTCTGTGTGTGCTAAGGTTCATGCTCTTGTCTGTGCAGCTGCAGTAAGATTTTCTGCCTAGAATATTGATCTTCATTTATGGCATGATCCACAGTATGTACAGAAATGTTTATAAATAAAATTACCTGCATGTGCTCATTGTATGTGGGTAGAGTTTTTTTTGTCTTGGAAATAATTTCCAATATATTGTTCCTGTTGAATGTGTAATTGAAAAAGGTTCTGGTTTGCTTTCAGCTATTACTGTGATGACCTAGGCATGTTGTTCATTGAGATATTGTGTTTTAGATCTTCAACTGATCCGTGTACCAGCGAGTGTCTTGTACTTTTTCCATGTGTGTGTTATCTTTCCCAGCAAGCGTGATACTCCAGCCTCACTCCTGATGTGACCACATACTGCTTTGAAATAGGAAGCAATAAATTAGCTTTTAGGGCTGGCTTATGTGCAGGATCTTATTCTTTATTTGTTTACCTCTGCTTCTTGGATCCATGCAGTTTTTAAGCCTGCTGTTAGGATTGCTACTGAAATTGTTACCTTTTCAGAAGATCAAAGCAGCAACAAAATGAAGAAGAAAATAGGAAAAAGTTCCTATCTGGATGAGAGGATGATTTATATCTTATGTTTGCCAAGGTAAAAATCTTAACCATGAACTGTTGCTTACAAACTGGAGAGACAGCTCACATCCACTGTTCTTGGGTTGTTGTCCCTCATCTGGAGGTGATGGAAAGCCTTCTGCTTTGGGCTGGTGTAGAGGGAACTGATATCCTGCAAATGCACGTTGGCCCGGAAGGGAAATTGTTGACTTGGATTTGAAGTCCCAGGGCTGTGCCCCTGTGATGATAGCTATGTGCTCCTCAGGTTCCTGAGGTGACACAGTTCTTTTTGTTAATTCTTGGTAAGATTTCAGAGCTTCCATCCTCACCAGTCCTCTGCTTCTGTTCCTGCACTTTTTTGTTGTTTGTGAGAGCAGTAATGCTGCAAAGAAATGTTTCCTCAGGCCTGAAGGTTTTATCATTAAGCAGCTTTGTCAGATGCTTCCACACAGAGTTGCCAGCACTGAAGTATTTTATTTCTTTGGTGTTTGAATATTAAGTGGCAAATCAGTGTCCCCTCTGCTAATCTTGCTTAGCTTTTGTATTGCTCTTCTTACTTTTAGAACACACTGCAGACTACTGGCTTGGCCTTCTGAGGTGTGTCATGTATTCAGCTTGTGCTGAACTGGGTGGGCAGCAAGGGCATTTGGCATCTCCCAGGAATGAATATGCTGACAGATTAGTCCTGTGTTGGCTTTTATATTGAGTAGTGTTGTGGAAAAGCCATAGAAATCACTGGCATTTCTTGCTTGGGTCAGAGACAGTTGGGAAGCATGCACTGGAATTGTTAGCTCTGACCCTCTCTCTTCTGAGTTAGACTTGTCCTTTATCTCTGTGGGATTCTTGGAAGCTGAGAGGGAGGGAAAGTGTGAGAGCTCTTTGTGTTGGGTTCTCTTGTTGGTCATACTTGAGGTAAATGAAATACTAAAGGAAGAGAGGTGAATTATTTCCATGTTCTTCAGTCCCACTTTCTTCCTTGCTTCAGCTGTGTGATTTACCTGAGACCAGCTGGCTTGGGCTGGTGCAAAATCCATGGGCAGATGTGTTTGGATAAAATTCAGTTTGAAGGGAAGCATGGTTCTCAGTGTTCCCTTGTTTGCCATGGAGGCCAAGTGCATCACATCCGGTCTTGGCTGGATGAAGCCTGGAAGATCACAGTTCCCTTGGAATTCTTCTCGTACTTTACAGCTCCTCCCTGCTTTTTATATGCAATCAACATTCTTTGAGAGGCCTAGAGGGTGGAAATGGCTATGAACAAAACTCATATCTTTTCTGATAGGTCAGAAGATACGAGAAAAGAATAGTGTGCTCCATGTCTGCTGGTAGCTGATTTCTTTTCATCCTATTTATTTTGTCGAAGAAAAAAGCTTGGTTGGATATTGGGGAAAACTTTTCTATGAATAGTGGTAGTAAAGTTCTGCAACAAGCTGTGTAGGGAAATTTCATCTGTGTACATGAAAGGTTCTTTTAGAACAGCATTTCAGATATTTTTACAAGTGGGTCTAGATATCTGCTTTTTCTTAGCGAAAGCTGTAGTTGTTGCTGCCAGTGTTTCCTGCATCTGCCTGTGGGCTGTGGCCCCCAGGCTGCTGCCCAGACTCCTCGTGCAGTGCCAGCTGTTCAGTTTGGGGCACACCCAACCAGTAAGGCCCGCTGATGTTCCAGTCAGTGCCCAAAGTGGAGTGTTAATCCTGCTCCAGATCCAGGAGCTTGCAGCCCTTAGACAGGATTACTGAGGAACAGATCAAATTTCTTGTGTCTCTTCTACTGTTGCCCTTCTCTGGTTCAGGAGCTGCTGTGTTATTTAGTTTGTGTTATTTAGTTTGTGTTATCAAGTCGTGATTGGTGGCAGACTCTTTTTTCCCCCCCTCTTTTCTTCCCCATAAATGATAGTGTCCAATTCCAGGTAAGCTCCTAATTGCTCTTCATTTTGGCCCCACTACAAGCTGATTTATCAAGTCCACTTGTTAACTTAATGCTTTTATGGCTGCCAAGAGAGTGCTACATGGCCTAAGTGAGATGGAGTGGCTGGGATTTGTTAGACTTTGTGTGCAGGGAGGTTTCCTAGCAGTCAGATAAGGGCAGCTATTTGAAGGGCACAGCAGTACTCTGTCACCCTTGCTCACGTGAGGGAGCAGCACTGGACCTGGGAGGGAGCTCCCATGGGAGGAAGGGCCTGGGGATGGATGTGTGTAGGGTACAGCATGTTCTGTGCCTTCTGCCCTGCTGCCTAGCCAAGCAGTTCTCATCTGCCTGGGTTTTAATGCTTGGTGTCCCTCTGTATTGGTTTGTTTTATTTTGGCTTTTTTTTTTTCTATTAATTGTAATTTTGCTCTGTACTAACTGGATGGCTCTTAAAGGCTGATAAAAATCTCAGCATGGCAGCTGTAAAATCAACTCCAGGAGATAATCTCTCCTAGGGGAGACCTTCGAATGCACTGACTGTCAGCAGGAATAGGTCAGATGCCTCCAGATAGCTTTCTGGGAAGGGTCTCTTCAAAACTGTATCTACCTGCTGTATTAAGAACTAAGGAACTGGTTCGTGGGACCTGTCATAAAACTCCTCTTTTATGGTTGTGCTAAATCCACTTAAAGCAAATAACTCTGTCATTGATGCTACTCTACTCTGCATGGAAATAAAGCAGCTGTTTTGACTGTCAGAGGCTTTAAGACTTGAAATTTGAAAGAATTTCCACTTGATCAGTTGATGAAATTCAGTGGGCTATGGCAGTGCATTCTTATCTCCATTTTCTCCTTAGAGTCTGAGAAATATGTTGAATTTGGGCCTGAGAACTAGTTCAGAGTTGCATTTTAAGGGGGTAGGTGACACCTGGGGGAGATAAGCTGTAACATGAACTAAGATTTTCATAGTTTTCCTGTAAGTCAAATGATTAAAAATATGTGAGGTTTAGTGTATCAAACTTGAAGAATAAATCCCTTCCTTCCTATGCTGGATTCCAACATGCAGCAGTTGAAATACTGAAGAATGTTGGAACTGATGCCAACCATATTGGTGGCCTAAAATACTTGGTTAAAACTGCTTTCAGAGCCTTTTATAGCTTTGAAATTGCAGAATTGAATAGCTCTGAATTATACTTAAGCTTCTTCAGATGTCTTACCTTCCTTCTCTTGAACTGGGGAAGCAGAAAGGAAAAAACAAACCCAGAATCAAACAGCCAGCATTGCTCAGGCTTTTGCTTTTCTTGTTCTGGCACTTCCTCTTGTGAGCCTGCAGTGGGTGCAGGGACATTGCTTGAGTTACCTCCTCAACACTTGTGTTTTTCCAGGCATGAGACTTTGTGAAGTGTGGGACATCCCTGGGATCCTGGGCTCACAGGGGCAGAGCAGGATCACGCTGTGAGCTCAGTGGTGCAAGTGCCAATGACACGTTTCAGGAGCAGAACAATGTTATGTAGGGAATTAGATTGGAAAATAGAAGCGTTTATATATAGAATAAGCATATAGAAGTGTTTCTAATTGATGTGTGGGTACATGCAGGCCTATTAATAGATGGAAATAAGGAGAGGGAAGAGAGGAAATAAAGCACCACAGCTGTGATTTATCAAGATTAACATGGAAACAAATATTATTCTAGTAATCAGAGGAAATTCTTTGTAAAGCATGTACAAGAAATGTATTTTAACCCACCTCAATGATTTCCTGCCCATTTATATCCAAAGAAAATCAGACAGACTTCTTCCCCTACCCCCCACTTAGGGTCACTTTAAAATTATTGTTTCACCCCTCCTCCATTTCTCTTGATGTTGGGCTTTTTGTTTGCTTCAAATGTTCTTCTTTTCTCTTGTCAAATTCTTCTTTAAGTGATTTTTGTTCTGGCATGTAAAACTGTGTCTAAAATGTGCAGCTGTGGGATGGGGAAAGGATTTACTTCAGCATAAGGTGTTCTGAAGCTGAAGGGCATTGATATTCCCTCCACCAAGAGCTATAAGGATGGGAAAACTTGGTATTCCTGCTTGATATGCTCCATTTAATAGAAGAGGAGGAGGAGGTGGTGCCTCAGTCTGGTTTTGCACAGAATCATAGAATGGTTAGGATTGGAAGAGACCCTAAAAATCATCAAGATCCAGCTCCCTGCCATGGGCAGGGACAGCTTCCACTGCCCCGGGTTGCTCAGAGCCCCATCCAACCTGGCCTTGGACATTTCCAGGGATGGGGAGTCTGCAGCCTCTTTAGGGAACCTGTTCCAGTGCCTCAGCACCCAGGTGAGCTGACAACTTGGCTCCAGTGCAGCAGTTTGGGAAAAGTCGTGGGTTTTGTGCAGCTGCTCAAAGGAGGCAGAAGGAATAGCTTTTCCTTGTCTGCATCATAACTGTTTCCAGCTCTTTAATGTCTGAAATCCTAACGTTTTGGAAGAAAAAGTGGTCAAGCACCATAAGTAACCAGTGACATGGAGATAAGTGGTTTGGGTGAAATCACCTGGAAAATGCTTGGTGAACCCAGGGGTTGAATTTGTCTCTTAAAATGTTGCAGGTTTATCTTGTCAAACTTCATCTGCCTGAGGGCAACACTTCACTTAGGACCCTGCAAGTCCCCAAACCTCTCTAGCATTCAATTATTTTTGTCTTTGTTTTTAGAAAGGATTATTTTGAACTCTTTTCAATACCATCACTGCTTCAGTTGTCTCTTTAAAATGCAGCCAAAAGCCTTTTTGAGGTGGAAATTTAAAAAAACAAATAGAAGGCATAAAAAAGGAAAAATACTGCTTAATTGGATGTTCTACTTTTCTGCTACCCTGAGAAGTTTCCCATTTCTCATTGGCAAAAGACTTTGAATGCCTTGTGCTCGTAAGTCTTCCCTCTCGATGTGTATCGCAAACCACAAACACAGCATTTGTCTGCAGGGAATTATATTAATAATTTGAAGAGTGACTAGAAGCAAAAACAAATCTGGTTAACATCATCCATGACCTGACTTGATTAAAAATAATTTCCCCCTTGAAAAACTATTCCAAATGCTGTTTCTGAATGAAAGTTTAGGTAATAACAGTGGCTGATAATACAGGACAGACAAGGATTTGCAAGAAGCATAACCTTGAGCTCCCTTCTAGCCTGTACTGAGCACATATATTGGAAAAGAATGATAGATGAGGACTAAATAAAAGACTTCTGGCTGGGGCTTTTCATGTTTTCCTTCTGTGGTCTTAATACTTAATGATGAGATTTATGTTTTCAAACATAGCTTTATCTTCTAAATATATTGTAGAAGGCTAAATTGTGGAGAGAAGGGAAAAGTGAGGGACTGTTTCTGTAGTGTTGAAATGCAGCTTTAGCTTCAGCATTTAAGGAGGCAGAGGTTTCTGCAGGAGTTTGTGCTTAAGGGGCATTTTCTGCTTTGTCACAGGAGATCTGAGGTCTCATGGGGAGCCCAAGGCATTTCTTTGAGTGCTTCCTGGAAAATTGAAAGCACATTTCAAAGGCAGGGAGCTGTTGGGCCCCTGGCCCTTATTCCCTGGGTACAGCAGCCCCTGCCTAGGGTAGAACATGGTTCCACTCAGGGGCACAGTCCCGTGAGCAGATTGTGAAGACCCTTGAAGAGTCTTGGCTCCCCAGGTCAGGTGCAGGGAGGACTGGGAGGGAAAAGAGCTCAGTCAGTGCCTGTATAGGAGTGAGAGTCAGTGTGGAGGCAAAGGAAATTGCTGTTGGTGTGGGAACAGCTCTGGAAATTGCAGGGAGGGAGGGAATAGCCTTGGAGAGGTGCACCACTAAGGTGCTTCCATTCAGTGCCCTGTATGGTCTTGGGACTAAACTTCAGTTCAGGACTTAGATCTGACACAGGTCCTACCTGTTGCTCAGTTGGTTTTGGGGGGTTATGTTGAAGTTTCTGTGACTTGCATTATAAATGGAATTACCCTATCTTTTGCTTTTATCAGTTTAGATCTTAAATCAGTCCTGATGCAATATCATCTTGCAGAAGGATATTACAGGGAATAGGCATGTGATTATGGTCAACTTGGGGGTCTCTAATCTCACAGGTGGGTTGTAATTACTGTAAATTACGTAAGAAAATACTTCTGGAGAGTGCCATTGCTTTACAGACCTTCAGTGAGCCAAGAAGGAGAGAGGAATGCACTTTAGGCCAGGAATGGTGCAGTCTTAACAGACCAGGGATCTGTTTTCCAGCAGTTTTCCAGGGATTATTTAATATAATTCCTTAATGCAGCAATTCCTTAATTCCTTAACGTCTCAGCCAGTGGGCCAGCCCACCTGGGACAGAGCCCAGGGATCTCTAACGTGGTGCACAGCCTTGGAGAGGCCTGGAAACCCCACCCTGTGCCAGCCTCACTTGAGACCCTTGCAGTCATTTTTGGTTATGTGTGCTGTGATGCCTTAAGTTTTAGCTTTCGTATTTTCCAGATCCTGTCCTGCATTAGTGTGTGACTCTGGACTTCATAGAAAGTGTCAGCAAGCTCTCCTCACAGTTCAGTCACAGAACAATCCTTGTCCAGCCCCAGAACCAAGGACACCACTGCAGCTTTGGGCCCAAAAAGTGCAAACAACAGAGAATTGAGGAGAGCAACCTGGGAGGGTGGGACTGCATCACCTGGAGCTGTAATTGCACAATTAACCTCAATATGGAAATGGACCAAAACTTATAAAAGTGTGGAAAACTCCTGACTCGGAGTCCATCTAGGGTGTAGCCTTGGCCAGGCTTTTGTACTGCCCAAGGTGTGTCCTGTGAAGGCCTTTCAATAAATACCTACTTTATTCCTTTAACTCTGTCTAGCCTCTCTTCTAGGTAGCCTCTTAGGCATCAGCTGGATGCCAGATTGAAATAATCAGGTCAAGTTCTGAGGCTCTGAAAGGCACAGGGCAACCTCAGCCACATGAGGTTCCAGCATGGGGTCAGTTTGTTCTTTCTGGGCTGTAACTTGGAAAACTGCAGTTAAGGCATAGAAGAATGTATTGCTTATTAAGGAACTAGTTTGTCCTAGATTTTTTTTTTTTAATATCCAGCTATTTATGCTGTTACATACAAAGTACTGTTACATCCCTTTGTACCCTACCATCCACCCTAGGAAGGTGTGTGGTGAGTGCACATCTTCAAGAAACTCCTGTAAGACTGAGAGGGATTTCAGGGTGTGTTTTTCACAGAAAGACTGAAAGAAGTCTTCTTTGTTTCCACTTTAGATGTAAAACCCTAAAATGCCCCAGTGCTTGTCTCAGGTTATGGAGTCAGGCACACAGCTTCTCTCTCTTGAGGCAGTGGGTTATCCTGCTGGCACTCTTGCATTTTCCCTCAGGAAGGAAATGCTTGTGGGGTTTGCTCAAGGCAGCAGAGCTGCAACTGAGCCCAGGGCTGTTGCAGTACAGCTTAAATTGCCATTTCCTGAACTGTGTGGCTGAGCTGGTGGCATTCCCATCTTTCCCAAGGGATTAACAGCCTGGTGTGCGGGTGCTCTGCTCCTCTGGTGTGGGTGGAAGCAGGAATCTCTGCACAAGCAGGTAACTGTGACTTCAGAGGTAACACCTAGTCCAGTCACCTCAGTTAACTGAGAACATGGTAAATAAATTTAATGAAATGATTGGATTTTACTCAAAACATTGCTTACAAAGAAGTTTTTTATATTCCAGGTGCTTTTAGTTGCCTTTATATTTATAAAAGTGACAATTAAGCGTAATAAGGTAATTCTGAATAGGTTTTTGACCAAAACTAAAATTTATTTAGAATCTTTGCACTGGGGAAAGCACTAGTTAAACTTTATTCTGCTTGATACAAAATATTTATTTCAAGAACATTCTAGAAGCATATTACTAGATTTTTACAGAGCTGAAATGTAGGAAAAGGAAGAAGACTAGGTAGCAATGTAAGGAGGTCAACCAAAGAGTTGAAATTGTTAAAGAAAGCTAGTCTATGTCCTGAATTCATCTATGTTGCTCAAAGAACAAGTGATTTGTAGTTAATGTGTACAGGAACTTTGACATTACTTGTTTCATTCAGTTTCTTTGAGATGCAAAAATCAGCAGCTTCTTTTTTTTTCCCTGCTGGGAGATAGCAAGAGATTCATTAACTCCCATCAGAGATTCATTACCGCTGGTCCTTCCGCCTTGTATTTAAAAATTAAAAATAAGAGATTAATGCACTAATTGAAAATGAGACGTATGTAATTTCAGTGTCTGCACCTTCTGAAAGACTGTCTTGACTATTCAGTAACATGCTAAGCATGTCAAACTCTGTAACCACAAACTGGACCAATTGCTACAACCAAATGGGAAACGAGTTATGAAATGAATGCAATTGATGACACATGTACTGATAATGGGAGATCAACTATATTTTTAAATTAAAGAAAGAAAAGACATTTTATCAAGGCTAGGCATTGGAAGATGGTCTGGCAGAGTCTGGAAAGTGGACATTTGAACAGGAGCAGGCATTGTGACTGCCAGAAAAATGAATCAGCAGCATCATCTGCGTTCTCAGGGTGGCAGGTGTCTAGGAACTCGGATGCACTGGATGGTTTTATAACAAAACTGTGACAGTCTCAGGCTTCTGATTATTTGTTCGTTTAATCTCTTTGTGTAGTTGAAATAAACTAGCTGTTATATGTATTGTTTCTTTGAACAAGGCTAGCTCTTAACTTCTTTATTTTATAACTTGGATGTTTTATGGTATGTATGTGAGCTTTGGAATTGTTTCCTAAAATGAGGACTTTCTTAAAGGACTACCACATGTGGATTCTGTTAACAGGGAATGTTGCTGTGTAGGACAGTGATTTGGATGGTTTTTACTATCAAGGAAAAATAGTTGAGCTTGGTCAAGCAGACAATTTGGCCATAATTTTCTAGAAATAAATAAAATCCATCTCTGTGTCTCAAAACTTATGGTTATATGTGTGATTTCAATCCTCCATAATTAAAGATGGTTCCTGTGCCATTGCTGTTGGACAGTCCCAAATGGTAGAACACAGAAATCATTGTTTGTGTGGCCACTCCAAATTCTAGAACAGCTACAGGCATTCACTGCCCAGCTTTGGCTGGTCATTGATCCTGCAGCTTTGTGGTTTGCTACACTTTGTTGCTCCTGGGTTGGAATACCTATGTACAGGACACGTGTTGCTTCTTGAACTGCTCTGTGATAAGGAGCAGACACAGCATTGCCTTCTGTGTGAGGGCAGTAAATCTGTGCACTGTCTTTGAGCACGTGGCTGTTAGTTTTTTGCTTGGTCTTGCTGCCATGGCAGTAAATGCTGGGTTTAACACTGCCTAAACTGGGAGACAAAGCAGCTATTCACACTTACCTTGTTCCTGGGGAGGCCTTTGCTGGATTCTGCAGCACAGCTCTGCCTGACAGCTCTGCATTGCACTGTGTTTGTCCTGTGTTTCTCTTGTGCACACCAGTCCATGTCAGCAGGTCCAAAAGCAGAGGACAATGTGCCCAAAGATCAATAGGTCCAGCAGAGCCCCTCTGAGTGAAGGGTCGTGTGCAGTTATATTGGTAGAGAGCTCCAGGTAAAGGGACTTAGACCTCATTCTCAGTCTGCACAGGATTGTTCCAGTACTGTACAGTTCTGCTTTTATATTTCTCCTTTTTTTAATATTCCACTTCTTTGCCCATCTCAGTTGTTGGCACTCCCCCGTGGAGAGGACAGAGCCCTCTGGGCAGCTTGATTCTTTTGGCACCCTGACCCCATGACCTGATACACGTGCTGGGGTACCTGGATTGGGCTGGCACTGGCTGCTTTCAGCTGTGTGTTTTCAGAAGATTATCATGTCATTAGTGTGACTTATGGTACCAGTTTCTGATTTGTAGGTTTGCAGGGCAAATGTAAAGATGACTTGGCTGTTCAGGTCACAAGCCTAAGTATGCTCTGGCAGGGGTTATGTTGGAGCCTTGGGTGGCAGGTACAGCAGCCCAAAAAGTTTTCACTTTCTTTCTTTCTTTCCTTCTCCCTCCTTCCCTCTGGATAAAGTTCTTCAATAGAAATATGTAAAGCGTGAGGGTTTGGTTTTGGGTTTTTTTTCTGTGAAAACTGTGACTTTCCTTGGTTTGCCAGTGTTTGTCCCTTCTTTACCACTTGCCTTCATCACCCTTTCTGCCAAAGACAGATGCAGAAGTTTCTTTGAAATGGATGAAATTGAAAAACAGACAAAAACCCCTTTCAGCAAGTATTTTCTGTGAACTTAACTAAGCAGTAACTCTCTTTTTCTGTGTTCCAGAAGGCTTGTTGTTGTGTTGTTTCATGCCTGGGATGGCTGAGGGTGGAGGTCTCTAGAGCTGCTGTGAACGGGCTGTGCGTGATAAGAGTGGGAGGCACAGTGTCATAATTTATCCTGTCAGAAGTGTTTTTTTTTAATGTGACTAGTGTTGTATTTCCAGTATATTGTATTCATTTTCCTTTTATTGTGGTCTGACACTACACCCTGAGCTCAAACCAATTTCTTAATCCTGAAAAGGCTCTCAAGTCAAATCTGGCTGTGGGAGTTTAGGCCTCTAGGAGTTTAGGGCTGCTTCACAGCTGGAAAAAGTTACTTTTTCCATTAAAACACGAATTAACTGGCTTTAAGGGACGTATGATCTTTTTTATCTTAAGAAAAGTCATCAGTAATAAGTAGAGCTTAGATTGTGATGGTCTGCTAATCAAAATGAAGATGTCCTGGTTTATGGTGTTTCCATAGCATTTGGGTGTAATGAAATACTATCAGTGTTAACAGAAACAGGATGGATATTCCTTAATGAATGTCATGGAAAAAAGTTCAGAATTAACTGCAAATGTGAACACTTTTGAATCTTTTAGGAAGTTTTATTGATTATTGCATATTTTAAATTTGACTGCAGCAGCAAATTGCTTGAAGGGATCATGAGTACAGGATTGGATCTGCCTTTCCTGTCTCCAGCTTTTTGGAAGCAATGTGTATGTTTGCAATCAAATAACCCTGTAACCTTTAGGTTTGTTTCTCATAAAGTTTGTTGTGTGTAACTCCCTTATGTGACATCTCAGCATCTCTCCAGATGTTACAAAATTCAGGTAATGTATAGAAACACATCAAGGTGAAAACACTTCTGATTTTATATATACTTGTACATATGATGTGTAGACATGTATTTTATACTTTGCAAGTAATAATATTTAATTGTGCTGGTCTGTATCCAGGCACAGGGCCCTTTCACACTTGTGTGCTTTGATATCTGTGTGCTTTGATATTTGTGTGCTGTCTTTTCCTCTTGTTTGAGTTTAATTGCACATTACATAATAAATACAGCCTCCAGAGGAGGTGCAGGTTGGACATCAGGGAGAAATTTTTGATGGAAAGGGCTGCCAGGCATTGAAATGGGCTGCCCAGGGAGGTGATGGAGTCACCAACCCTGGAGGTGTTCAGGAAATGACTGCCTGTGACACTCAGGGCTGTGGTCTTGTTCAGAGTGTTCAGTCACAGTCAGACTCAATGACCTTGGAGATCTTGTCTGGCCTCAGTGATTCTGTGATTCTATGAGCAATTATTTTTAGGGGGACAAGGGCATTAATATGCAGAACAAACAGAGGTTGGAATCTCTGCATGATGAAATAGCTTTTATCGTGAGAGGGTGGATTTGTCTGGTGAAAAACACGAAATGGTGATCCCAGAGTATCTACTTGGGCATCCCCAAGTTGAACACCAGCCTGTTATCCTTGGGTAAATTTTCTTTGACTGTGAAGAACCCATGGGTGTTTGAAAGCACTGACTGGGAATCAAATTTATCCATTTTTGTTATCTCCCCAAGGAAAGATTTTAGATCCTTACCTTAAATTGTTCAGTAGCATGGATTTTGAAGCAGGTTGGTGGTTTGTCTGTTTTTAAAGTTGACAGATTTTAATCTGTAACCATAAGATACAGTATGTACATGTGCATCTTACTAGCCACCTGTGTATAAATGCAGACTTGATTTTATGGATTTGTGAACATTTTGATATCTGAACTCTGTTTTTAGCTGAAGGAAAAATAGAATCTTTTTAATACTTGAAAATTGAGATGCATACATGGATTTGCAAGTACTACACATTCTTTGTTTTAGATCTTCCTGCTGTTATTTTGATTCATGTGATATAGGTTTTCAGCAAAATGCTGTGTTTATTTCTAGTCCCAATGTCGTAATGTGAGGTTCTCATTCTCTACAGTTCTTACACCTGCAGGACCTTGGGACAGAGAGAAATGCTGTTGAAAATAGAAATTTCATTTCTTGGTGCTGAAAGATGACTTGGTTGGAGCTGCTGGACTTGCACATGTTGAACCATGCAAGTCTAGCCCTTGGGAAGGCAGAGGCACTGTAAGGGTGAGCAGTGTTCATGTCCCTGCCAGGTTTGCTTGCAGTTAGTTGTGTTTAGTTTTACAGTTCAGCAGGACTTGTGCTCACTGATGCTTTTTTCAGGTAGTTTTAATGCAGACTTTGGTGATGAAGGTGTGGGTTTCTGAGGGTAGTGTTACTGTTGACACCCTGAATTTCTCTCTCCAGGTGGGAACTGTTGTTTGCTCCCTTTCCCCGGGAGGAGATGGGCAGAGGAGGCTTCTGTGTGCCACCACGCCTGCCCTGAGGCTGCAGGCACTAAGGTCACTCTTGGAACTTTGACTTGGGTGTTGCAATTGGTATTTCAGCTGGGAATGAAACCTGTACATATTGCTGTTGTGCTTCTGAGGAAGAGATTGAAAGCGTACAGCTGGAAGAACAAATTTCCATGCAAATCTAGGAGTATAGTTGTGTTGTTACAGGAACTGTCCCAGAAGTCTGTGAGCCAGGGGAGGAAGAAAACATACACTAGCACTAGAGGAAAGTTTTGAAAGAACCCAGATTGTATATCCAAACACTGGTGGCTGTGATTTTTGTGAGCTCTCAGACTTGAGCCCCTGTGCTGGTTTTGGCTGGCACACAGAGTTAATTTTCTTCCGAGTAGCTGGTATGATTTGTCTTTGGGATTTTGCTGGAATCAGTGTTGATAACACAGGGATGCTTTAGTTCTTGCTAACAAGGATTTACACGAGGCCTTTTCTTCTCCTCACCCCACCCCACCAGCGACGAGGCTGAGGGTGAGGAGAAGTTGGGAGGGGTCACAGCCAGGACAGCTGACCCCAACTGACCAAAGGGATGTCCCAGACCACATGGATCATGCTCAGTGTATCAACTAGGAGCAAGGAGGGGATGTTTGCAGTGGTGATGTTTGTCTTCCCAAGTCACTGTCACATGTGATGGGGCCCTGCTCTCCTGGAGGTGGTTGAACACCTGCTTGTCACAGGATGTGGTGAATGAACTCCTTGTTTTGTTTTGCTTGCATGTGTAATGTTTGCTTCACATCTTCAAATATCATTGTTTCAACCCACGAGTTTTCTCAGTTTTACTCTTCTGATTCTCTTACCCATCTCAGCAGGGGACAGTGAGCAAGTGGTTTTGTGGGGCTGACTGGGCTTAAACCAAAACCAAAGTCCTTTTGAGCACCCAAACTATCCCAACCAAAACCAGCACAGCCCCTGAGCAGATTTTCCCAAGGAGAGAGTGGCAAAAGCTACTTGGAGCCAACCTACTTTGCTAGCTTGACTGCTGGATGTTTCTTTCCCACACTTTTTTTCTTCCCTTCATGATCTGCTGTTGTGGATTTTCCCACATGAAGAACAGCTCTTAGTCAGAGCCAGGACAGCTGTAGTGTTGCTCCTTTGATGTCAACAGTGCTGCAGGATTCTAAGATTCATTCTCTATTTCACCTGTTGCTCAGCACACTTCAGATTCACTCCATCCTGTTCTTCACCTGTATCAGTGAGCCTCGTGCTGTGACAGGTCCAACTCTCTCTGGCTGTTGAATGCACTTTGATGCTTTGTCCAAATGGAAAGAATAGGGGAATAGAAATGGAGCTCTTTACACCTCTGCCATCATTTTCTTCTCTCCTATGTAAAGGAAAGAGAGAGAATGTGCTATTTGGTTGTCTAAATTGCTTGCTTAAGCTTTATGCTGCTGCTACTACCACTGTTTAGCATACCACCTCTCCTTTCTTTCTGTTAACCCCCTTCATGGAGTTTACAGGTATTTCTGTTAACCCCCTTCATGGAGTTTACAGGTATTTCTGTTAACCCCCCTCATGGAGTTTACAGGTATTTCTGTTACCCCTTCATGGAGTATTTCTGTTCAGCAAATGTCCTGGCTGTGTTTTCACTGCCTTTGCCAAATTACTGTTTTCAGAACAGTTTCCCACGCACATAGAGTAGCTGACCAAATGTGAATAGCTGTGTTAGGCATAAATAGGGTTTGTAAAATGCAAAGTTGTAGGTAAATGTCTTTCTGTTTTCACCCTTCTTCTTTTACTCTCTGACCTGTAAATTCTGACTTGTCATGCACTCAAGAAGCAAGATGCCATGGAGGTATTGAAATTGTAGTGGTAGACAACATATAATAGCAAAGAAAATGTGCAATTTTCCAGCTATGTTCCTCCTAATACAGACTGCTTTATTTTTCACTGTATTATGTATTTGACTACAACACATTAATTTTATGTGTAGCACATTGTAGTGGAAGATTTAATTAGTTGTCATAATTCTACCTAGTCTAAAAGCATTCTGATCTCACCTGTTATTATCAGAAAGAGAGGGTGTGGATGTTATTTGGGGTAACTGATGCTCTTTGTGCTTGTGAGCTTGCACACAAGAATAATGCTGGACAAACACAGGCCCTTTCCTAGAACAAGTTTCTCCATGCAGATCTGCCATGTTTTGTGTCTTCTATGAAATATGAGCATAAATATTTCTGGGCTGTGAAAGGACGTTCCTCTTTTGCGGACTGCACGTTCAGCTGTGCATTAATCTATCCAGGATTCCCTAATGCCTGGTAATCTGTATTAAAGAATTTCAGGGAAGGGTATTATCAAATATCTTTGTGAACCTGTGCTTGCAGTGCTGGTAGTGCCAACTCTTTAGCAGGCCATGGTTGTGATAAAAAAGAATTTAAAAATTTCACACGTTTGATTAAGAAAAAAGTTTACAGATGCAGGGGTTTGTTGGTTTCCCCCTTAAAAATTTGCAAATGCATTAAATAAGAAATTCAAGTAGGAGTAGATCTGCTTAATACAGGAGTGTGGCCAGAGTCAGCCATAGTGACATAAGTGCCAACTGATCAAAGGAAGGAGTTTGATATTTAGTAGGACAGGAGTGTAGACACATTGACTCATAAAAATCCTGTAGAGTTTATTGTTTTGGGTGTTGCTAAGCATTAAGTTTTAGAGAATGTGTGTGTGAGTAACATTTGATTTGGGGAATATTTGCTAAGTCAACCAGAAAGAAGTAAAGCAAATTTATAATCTCACATGTCTTTAAACAAGGCTTCAAGTGATGACAAAAATAGGATGGATGTTATTGTAAGGAGAGTTGGTAACTGTTTGTCTTTATAGATACATAGTTTCCATAAAAGCTGGTGTTCTGGTGGGATAGGAAAAGGGGGCATCCTGTCAGCTTTAAGAGTTTGCATGTTGAAAAGTAATTGGATCTGTATGAAAAACAATTGTGGTGCTAGAATGAATGAAGCCTTCTTCAGCTTCCACAGTTGGAGACAGATTTTCAAATACTGAGCCTGTCTGTCTGCTGCTCCTGAAATTGCTCTGTTCTTCACCTGTGCTCAAGAGGGTGACTGTGGGATGGGAGACAGACATGTCACCTGCTCACACACACAGTTCCAGCTGACTGGAACCTCGTGGGGACTCTACCTACTCTACTCCTCCTTATTTAGGCCTTTCCATCTTTATTTCCTCTTGTCATGGTTTGACACTGGCCAAACACCAGGCACTCACAAAAGCTGCTCACTCACCCTCCCCTGCCATAGCTGGGCAGAGGTGAGAAAAATTAAATGAATGGTCATGAGTTGAGATAAGGACTGGGAGAAAACACTCCAAGGGCAAAACAGGCTCAGCTTAGAGATACAAAGTGAGTTTCTTATGGTTTTCTTCCACTCAGTTCAGGGAGAGAAGTTGTTCCCCTGTGAGACCATGGGGTCTCTCCCATGAGCAAACAGCCCTCCCAAAACTGCTGCAGTGTGGGTCTCTCTTCCCATGGGGTGCAGTCCTGCAAGGACAGGCTGCTCCAGCCTGGAAGCAGGGTCCCCTCTCTCCTTCCATTGGATCACAGCCCCCTCTGGGCACCTTCCCCACGGGCTGCAGGTGGATCTCTGCATCCCCTGTGGATCCCCAGGAGCTGTGAATGGATCTCTGCATCCCCTGTGGATCCCCAGGAGCTGTG